>PVJC01030398.1:0-21217 GCA_004026665.1 Murina feae | reverse complement strand
CGGGGGATCCAGGAGAGGGAGAGACGGGCAGGGAGTGGGGCGGAGGGAGCAGCAGCCCCAGAGAATTTGGGGGGGGGAGGGAAGGAAGAACTTTATAATAGAGTCAGTGGACAGCAGAGTTAAAGAAAGAGGATGTATGAGTGAACTGTAGGGCCTATAATGAAAACCAAGTATAGTTGTGTATTGGGGACAGATTTTAAAAGTAGAAGTCAGAAAAGAAAAAAAGATAAATGATAGTGGATAATTAGGCAGGTAGATAGATAGGTATTAAAACAGTGGAAGTAAGTAGAGAAGAATATATGGCAAAGGTAGGATGAGATAAAAATAGGGAGGAAAGAAAAGTTATAAAGGGGGAGCTGATAGAGCTTAAAAGGAGAATGCGAAGAAGGAAGGAATGGGGGAGGGAGCAAAGCAGGTAAGAGGGAGGAGGTGAAGAAAAAATTAAGGTGGAAAGCAAGGAAAAGGAGAGGGAGGGCAGGGGTAAAGGTAAAGGAAATAAGGAATGTGGGAAGGGAAGGAGGGTAGTAGAAAAATGGGAAGATGATGATGGAACAGAAGTAGGAAATAAGGAGGAAAGAAAAGTTTATAAATGATGAGTCAGTAGGAAAAGTGTTACATAAAGAAGAAAAATTGTGTGAGAGGAAGAACCCAATAAGGAAGTCAAATACAATTGTGTGTGAAGTGGATAAGATTAAAAAAGAAAGTTAATAGGGGTGACCAGGCTGGCAGGGGAGGACAGTTAGAGGGATCAGGCAGGCAGGCAGACAGAGTGGTTAGGGCAGGCAGGCAGGTGAGCTGTTAAGAGCCAGAGGTCCTGGATTGAGAGAAGCCCCAAGAACTCCATATTGGAGAGGGTGCAGGTCGGGCTGAGGGACCCTCCCACTGCCCCCCTCCCCGTGCACAAATTTTGTGCATTAGGCCTCTAGTGTAGTAATAAAAGCCTCAACAAAGAAAGAAGTTATGATTATAAACATTTATACACCTAATGGTAGACTAACAAAATATATGAAGCAAAACTGACAGAACTGAAGGTAGAAAGAGACAATACTACAATAAGCATTGGAGTTTCAATACCCCATTGTAAATAATGTACAGAACATTCAGACAGAAGATAAGTAAGGAAACAGATACCTCAAACAATACAATAAACCAATTATTATTAACAAACATGCACAGAACACTCTACCAAACAACAACAGCATACACATTCTTCTCCAGTGCATATGGAACATTTTCTGGGGTAAACCATAAGCTACACTACAAAAGTAAATCTCAACAGACTTAAAATGGCATATTTCATATAAGGTATTATCTCTGATTACAATAGGATAAAGTTAGAAATCAACAGCAGGAATAAAACTGGAAATTTCACAAATTTGAGGAAATTAAACAACATATTCTTAAACTACGATCAGATCAGAAAAGAAATCACAAGGAAAATTTAAAAATCTTAGAGATGAATGAAATAAATACAACACACCAAAACTTAAGTGATGCTACAAAAACAGTGTTAAGGCATGTCCTGGAACAGATAGGGTGAGCGGCTGAAACAAGTAACATCCAGCCCAAATTGTCACAGGAGATTTAGCTGTGAGACAGTTTGCAGTTGGAGGACTGTTGGAGATCGCCAGATTAGGCTCCCCTAACCAGGTAGCCTCCACTACTGCTAAAATCTCTCCCCGAGTGACCAGCTCTGCGGCAGATACCGCACCATCTTGAGGGGCTGTTATCGGCAGTGTATACACCCAGACACCTTGCAAATATGGCACCCAGGGACCAGCTGCAAACCCAGGAACACCAGATTTCAAGCAGCCCAAATTCGTGGACTGAGACGATCCCTGCACCTCCTCACGGAAAGGAGAGAGAGAACTACATAACCAGACACCCAGAGACAAGAGATCATGGGGAGACAAAGAAACAGCCCACATATGAAAGAGAAACAGGCATCACCAGAAAAGAAAGTAAATGAAATGGAGG
Source organism: Murina feae (assembly GCA_004026665.1). Taxonomy (NCBI): domain Eukaryota; kingdom Metazoa; phylum Chordata; class Mammalia; order Chiroptera; family Vespertilionidae; genus Murina; species Murina feae. The sequence continues at coordinate 19,240 of PVJC01030398.1, read as the reverse complement.
CAAGCAACCTGTCAGAGAAGCAAGTCAGAGAAATGGTCATAAGGTGGCTGAAAAGAATGGAAGACAAATTCAACAATGTGTGTAAGGACCAAGAGGAAATGAAGAAGAACCAAGAAGAAATGAAAAATGATATCACTGTTATAAAGAACTCAATAGAAAGGATCAACTGTAGACTAGAAGAAGCAGAGGACCACATCAGTGAACTAGAAGACAAGGTAGGAAAAAACAACCAAGCAGAGCAGCTTCTAGAAAAAAAAATTAAAAAGCAGGAGGAGAACCTAAGAGAACTTTGGGACAACATGAAAAGAAACAACATCTGTGTAATTGGGGTGCCAGATGCAGAGGAAACTGAGCAAGGAATAGAAAGTTTGTTTGAAGAAATAATGACAGAAAACTTCCCTGATGTAGGGAAGGAAAAACTCACACAAATCCAAGAAGCTCACAGAGTCCCAAACAAAATGAACCCCAAAAGACCAATTCAAGGGATATCATAATTACATTGGCAAACAGCAACGACAAAGTAAGAATCTTAAAAGCAGCCAGAGAGAGACAGAAAGTTACCTACAAAGGATCTCCCATCAGATTAGCAACTGAATTCTCAACAGAAACACATTACGCAAGAAGGGAATGGAATGAAACATACAAAGTCATGCAAAGAAAGGGTCTGAATCCAAGAATACTGTACCCAGCAAGGCTATCAATCAAAATTGAGAGTGAAATCAGGAACTTCACAAACAAAAAAGAACTAAGGAGTTTGTTACCACCAAACCAGCAATGCAAGAAATGTTAAAGAGTCTGCTGTAAGAAGAAGAAAAAAAGGAAACAAAGAAGGAACACAGGGGTAAAGAATCAAAATGGCAACAACCAAGTACCTATCAATAATAACTTTAAATGTAAATGGATTAAGTGCCCCAATCAAAAGACATAGGGTAACTGAGTGGATAAGAAAACATGAAACATATATCTGCTGTCTACAGGAAACCCGCCTCAGAAAAAAAGATGCACAGAGACTGATGGTGAAGGAATGGAAAAAGGTTTTTCAGGTGAATGGAAATGAAAAAAAAAAAAAAGCTGGGGTAGCAATACTTGTATCTGACAAATTAGATCTCAAAGTGAAGCACATAAAAAGAGATAATGAAGGCCACTTCATAATACTAAAGGGAGCAATCCAACAAGAAGAAATAACTCTGGTAAACATATACACACCCAATAGGTGCACCCAAATACACAAAAAAACATCTGGAGGATATCAAGGGAGAGATTTACAGCAATATAATCATAGTGGGGGACTTTAATACTCCACTATCACCATTGGACAAATCCTCTAAACAAAAAATCAGCAAAGAAACATCAATCCTAAATGACTCACTAGATCAGATGGAATTAATTGACATCTTCAGAACACTTCACCCCAAAGCCACAGAATATACATTCTTCTCAAGTGCACATGGCTCATTCTCAAAGACAGACCATATATCGGGTCACAGGTCAAGTCTCTTCAAATTCAAGAAGATAGAAATCATTTCAAGCATCTTCTCAGATCACAATGGTATAAAACTAGAAATCAACTACAATAAAAACAATCCAAAAAATCAAACACATGGAGACTAAATTGCATGCTATTAAGCAATGACTGGGTCACCACAGAGATCAAAGAAGAAATAAAAAACATCCTGGAAAAAAATGACAATGAAAATACAACAATCCAAAACCTATGGGACACAGAGCAATAACCCAAATAAACAAAATCAAAATTGAAAGAGGAGAAATAACAACAGACCCCACAGAAATACAAAGGATTGTTTAAAAATACTATGAACAACTCTATTCCAACAAACTGGACAATCTGGAGGAAATGGACATATTCCTAGAAAAATACAGCCTTCCAAAACTCAATCAGGAAGAATCTAAAATTTTCAATAGGCCAATAACTATGGAAGAAATCGAAGCAGTAATCAAAAAGCTTCCAGCAAACAAAAGCCTGGGGCCAGATGGCTTCACAGAGGAGTTTTACCAAACATTCAAGGAAGAACTAAAACTTATCCTCCTCAGACTATTCAAAAAAATTCAAGAGAAAGGAAGACTTCCAAGCTCATTCTTAGAAGCCAGCATTATGCTAATACCAAAACCAGATAAAGACAACACAATGAAAAAGAATTACAGGTCAATATCCCTCATGAATATAGATGCCAAAATCCTCAACAAAATCCTAGCAAATCGGATCCAGCAGTACTTCAGAAAGATCATACACCATGACCAAGTAAGATTTATCCCAGGGATGCAAGGATGGTACGATATCCGCAAATCAATAAACGTGATACATCACATAAACAAATTGAGAGATAAAAACCACATAGTCATATCAACTGATGCAGAAAGCATTTGACAAAATCCAACACCCATTTTTGATAAAAACTCTCAGCAAGGTGAGAATAGAAGGATCATATCTCAACATAATGAAAGCCGTATATGACAAACCCAAAGCCAACATCATATTTATTGGGCAACAACTAAAACCATTTCCCCTTGGAACAGGAACAAGACAGGGATGCCCACTCTCACCACTCCTGCTCGACAAGAAGAAGAAATAAAAGGACAGGAAACCACAAAAATACTAAAGGGATTTAAAGGCAACAAAATCTCAGGCTTATGCCGAAGCAATTTCTTCACCAATACAGCTCCAAGGGCATTGGAAACTAAAAAGAAAATAAACAAATGGGACTCCATAAAAATAAAAAGCTTCTGCACACCAAAAGAAACCATCAACAAAACAAGAAGAAAGCCCACTGCATGGGAGAACATATTTGCCAATGTTATCACCAGTAAAGCTTTAATCACCAACATTTATAGGGAACTCATACAACTTAACAAAAGGAAGATAAACAATCCAATCAAAAAAATGGCAAAGGGCCCTGACTGGTTTGGCTCAGTGGATAGAGCATCGGTCTGTGGACTCAAGGGTCCCAGGTTCGATTCCAGGCAAGGGCATGTACTTTGGTTGCAGGCACATCCCCGTATGGTGTGTGCAGGAGGCAACTGATTGATGTTTAGCTCTCTATCCCTCTCCCTTCTTCTCTGTAAAAAATCAATAAAATATATTTTTTAAAAATTAATAAAAAATGGGCAAAGGACCTAAAGTGACACTTTTCAAAAAAGGACATTCAGAAAGCCCAGAGACATATGAAAACATGCTCAAAGTCACTAATCATCTGAGAGATGCAAATCAAAACAACGAGGTACCATCTCACACCTGTCAGAATGGCTATCATCAACAAATCAACAAACAACAAGTGCTGGAGAGGATGTGGAGAAAAAGGAACTCTCCTGCACTGCTGGTGGGAATGCAGACTGGTGCAGCCACTATGGAGGACAGTATGGTGTTTCCTCAAAAAATTAAAAATGGATCTCCCTTTTGACCCTGTGGTCCCACTTCTGGGAATATATCCCAAGAAACCAGAAACACCAATCAGAAAGGATATATGCATCCCTATGTTCATAGCAGCACAATTCACCATAGCTGAGATTTGGAAACAGCCTAAGTGCCCATCAGCAGATGAATGGATTAGAAAACTGTGGTACATCTACACAATGGAATACTATGCTGCTGTAAAAAAGAAGGAATTCTTACCATTTGCAACAGCATGGATGGAACTGGAGAGCATTATGCTAAGTGAAACAAGCCAATCAATGAAAGAAAAATACCACATGACATCACTCATTTATGGATAATAAAGACCATTATAAACTGATAAACAAAAATAGACACAGAAGCAGAGCAGCATCAAACAGACTGTCAAACTTCAGCAGTCAGGTCAGGAAGGGTTGGGGGGCGTAGAGGAAAGAGATCAATCAAAGGACTTTTATGCATGCACATAAGCATAATCAATGGACACAAAACACTGGGGGGTAGGGGAGGCTGGGGGAAGGTGAGGGGAAAAAAAGGAGCCATATGTACCACTCTTTGTAATATTTTAAGCAAGAAAAACAGTGTTAAGGCAGAAATTTGTAACTATAAAGACAGGTCATGTTTATATACTAGTACTATGGTATTATACAGAATATCACTTTATTCAGTCTCTGTTGCATCACTGCTCTCTTCTGCATCACTATTAGTCCCAGACAAATCAATTTCTTCAACTTCTATTTTATCACTGCTGTCTTCTGAGTCGCTGTCTACATATGTGAGATCATCCTCAGTTTTTCAATGGCATTGCTGATTCCACATTTCTTGAACGACTTCACAATCACCTCTTGTCTGACACCAAACCATGAGTTTAGGACCCAACTGCAGACTTCAATAATGGTTTGTTTGTTTTTCATTCTTTCTGTCGGTGTCAAGTTATCACCTGCTTTTTGCATCTACTCCATTCTTCTCTCATCAGGGCTTTAAACAGCCTGTTGGTTAAAACATCTAGTGGCTGTAGCTGACCTGTAAGTCCACCAGAATAACTACTAGGTGTGTTTGCAAAATCTGATACAATCCTTTTTGTCTTTTCTGTTAAATGTGCTCAGAAATGAATGATCACAGACAAGTAGAGCTGGCTTCTTTAAGAGCCCCCCAAGTCTTCTGGACCAAACCTTTGCAAATCAAATGGCCATAATGTCTTCATTCATCCATCCCTTCTCTTGAACTTGCACAATAATGCCAGGTGGTATAATCTCTTTATGATATATTTTCCTCTTAAAAATAAGCATTAGAGGAGAACCAAGATGGCGGCATAAGGTATATACCTAAATGCGCAGCCTCCCATAAACACATTAAAAAATACAACAATAAAGCTAAACAGCCATACTCCAGAACCAAGGGAGTGGAAGCTTTACAACTAGAAGGCAAGAGAAGGAGTGCATTGAGACTGAGTAGAAGTTCTCACCACCAAAACAGAGAGGTACAGATGCACGAAAGGGTGGAGGCGGTTGCTGCGTCTGGGTCAGCGGCTTGGAAAGGTTTACAAGCTCCAGGGTTGCACTGAATGCTTTGCAGGCGGTCTGGCAACGGGGTGGAAAACGACAGTGGTGTTCTAGCAGAGCTGTTCGTAGCGATGACTGACGCAGAGCTCTAAGACTCGGGGACTCAGGGGCATGCAGACGCCAGGGCGTGGAATAGCCGCAGAGCTGTCTAAGGGGCAGCCATCGTGGGTTGCTCTGCCCCAGTGACTCTGAGACCCCGCCCCAAGCTGTCTGCCTTCAGCCTAAATTAACAGACTGCAGCTGGGACAGAAAACACCACTCTATCAACGCAGAGAAGCAGCCAAAATGCGGAGACAAAGAAACAGATCAAAAATGACAGAAATGGAGGAAAGCAAACTACTGGATATAGAGTTCAAAACCACAATTATAAAGCTACTCAAGAACCTTCTACAAACCTCCAAGGAACTAAGTGAGACCTTCAAGGATCTTAATGAGAATACCCAAAAAAAAAAAAAAAAAAAAAAAAAAAAAAAAAAAAAAAAAAAAAAAAAAAAAAAAAAAAAAAAAAAAAAAAAAAAAAAAAAAAAAAAAAAAAAAAAAAAAAAAAAAAAAAAAAAAAAAAAAAAAAAAAAAAAAAAAAAAAAAAAAAAAAAAAAAAAAAAAAAAAATGGAAAAGGACCAATCAGAAATTAAGCAAACACTGACTGAAATAAAGAATAATATACAGAGATCAACAGCAAACTAGAGGATTGCAAGAATTAAGTCAAAGATATGAAATACCAGGAAGCAAAAAAACAGGCAACCAGAGAAGCAAAAAGAAAAAAGAATCCAAAAATATGAAGATAGTGTAAGGAGCCTCTGGGACAACTTCAAGCATACCATCATCAGAATTATAGGGGTGCCAGAACAAGAGAGAGAGCAAAATATTGAAAACCTATTTGAAGAAATAATGACAGAAAACTTCCCCTACCTGGTGAAAGAAATGGACTTACAAGTCTAGAAGTGCAGAGAATCCCAAACGAAAGGAATCTGAAGAGGACCACACCAAGACACATCATAATTAAAATGCCAAGGGCAAAAGACAAACAGAGAATCTTAAAAGCAGCAAGAGAAAAATAGTTAATTACCTACAAGGGAGTACCCATACGACTGTCAGCTGATTTCTCAACAGAAACTTTGCAGGCCAGAAGGGAGTGGCAAGAAATATTCAAAACGATGAATAGCCAAGAACCTACAACCAAGATTACTCTACCCAGCAAAGCTATCATGTAAAATTGATGGTCAGATAAAGAGCTTCACAGACAAAAAAAAAAGCTAACGGAGTTCATCACCACCAAACCAGAATTATTTGAAATGTTGAAGGGCATTCTTTAAGAAGAGGAAGAAGAAGAAACAGGTAAAGATAAAAATTATGAACAAAGTGACAACAAATACCTATCAACCAGTGAATATAACAATTAAGTCAATAGAAATATCTGATGAACAGAATAAACTGGTGAATAGAATAGAAGTAAGGGCATAAAAAGGGAATGGACTGACAATTATCAGGGGGAAGGGGGTGTGAAGAGTATGGGAAGAGACTGGACAAAACTCTTACATCTATGGATGAAGACAGTGGTGGGGGTAAGGGCACGGGGTGGAGGGGGGAACCAGGTGGAGAGGAGCTATGGGGGTTTAAAAAAAAAGGAACATCTGTAATAATCTGAACAATAAAGTTTTATTTTAAAAAATTAAAAAAAATAAGCATTAGAGGCAGTTTACTACTATCTGTACAATATGAAAGCACAGCAGTATAGTGTGTCTTTTGATGGCCACTTGTTTTGATTGCCTCTTTTGATTCCTTTCACATCAACAGTTCTGTTGGCAGGCACATCAAAATTGAGAGGCATCTCATCCATGTTTGTAATCTGACTTGGTTCAAAGTCATATTTTTTCCTAAGTTGTATGACATAGGATTGGCATTTTCTGAGCTAACTTTGTTCATGTTTTCACAGCCAATCCTTCTCTTCTCATGAAACTGAAACACCATTTTGCCTTTCCTGTAAAATCAACAATGTTCATTTCACTTGCAAACATTCTTGTCTGACATTAAATAAGCTTGGGTGACACACATAAGCCACTCTGGCACTGCTCCATAATCTAAGTCTTAATTAAGCCTCTGCTCCAAGTTTGCCCATTTTGCTGGTTTCCTCTAAAGGCCTTCTTATTTTTGGGCATCTTAAGGAGTTGTTCTTCCTGTTTTCTCCACTGTCTGATCATACACTTAGTGGGAGAAGGTCCAAATTGTCTCTCTGCAGCTCTATTTCCATGGTCTTTTGCATAGCTGATTACACTCAGTTTGAAATTTGCAAAGTAATACAATCACTTACTGGTATTTATCTTTTTATTTTTTGACATCTTTATGGGCTCAGAACACTCCAGTGCCTGTTGCATCTGTGCACTCTCCACCTTCACCTCCAATTATGGCATCAGCTGACATCAGTAACAATAAGGTTTTTGATTGGAGGAAGCCTGTTTGACAAGGTATGGGCAGCTATGCACCCGCAGCTCCCTCCTCAGCTGACTTCCATGTACAAGATGTCCCTCAATTTTCAATCTAATGATTTTAGAAAAAAAATTATCATCTTACACACGTAAAAATACAGTACTTCTAGTACCAGATCATCATGATCACAACAGTCTGCGAAGACTGGGTGGATTTGGCTTGGGCCATCAGCTACTATACTCATTTCTTCTTCACCTGCATTCCTTTCTATGGTGTCCTGGTATCCATTTTTTTTTCTTCAACTTCATCAGGTTCCTGGAGAACCACTGGTTTGTGTGGGTCAAGCAGATGAATCACATCCTCATAGAGAATGACCAAAAGCCCTACTAGGACTGGTTTAGCAACCAAGTGGCAGCCACATATAATGTGGAGCAGTCCTTCAATGACTGGTTCAGCAGGCACCTCAACTTCCAGATGGAGCACCACCTCTTCCCCATCATGCCCTGGAACAACTTCTACAAGGTTGCCCCACTGGTGAAATCTCTTTGCCAAGCACAGCATCCAGTACCAGGTGAAGCTGCTGCTAAGGGCCTTGCAGGATATCATCTGATCCCTGAAGAAGTCTGTAGAGGTAAGGCCTCCACAAACGATGCTGCAGCCCTAGGGTATCCATGGGGAAGGGGGAGCAGGTAGGAATGATGGCCAAAGGGAGAAGTGATTTTGTTCTGCGAAGTGTCCATGAAGCTGGGATATATGCTGGCTCACAAACCCCATTTTTGGTCTTGCTCCTGCTTTCCTCTCCATTTCCCCCTCGCTTTGCCCTCAACATCCTCCTTCGTGAGGTCCACTCTCAGTCAGTCTCCCTCAGAGCAGAGTGAAAAGTGGCTCCAAACCTGCCTCCACTCTCTGCCCCTATACATCAGTTAGACCAGAGGTTCACAGATGTTCCTGAACCCCCTGCAGTCTGGTTTTCAGGCCTCACACTCCCTTCATTGTCCCTCAGCTGTAAAGTACAGGTGAGAAATGGGAGGCCAACAGGGGCAGAAGCTGCTGGGAAAGGTGGGTCAGTGGAATGCTGTTCAGCTTTATTGTCTTAAGATGGGGGTGTCTAGAGAGCACCTTACAGATAAAGGAGAGCTTCATGTTGCAAAAGATAGAAAGAGGAAGGGGAGACCATAATAGGGAAGAGGAGAGAATGAGGGCAGATACAGGTAGGTTTATTCATCTGATCATAGGAAGATGAGAATCTGAAAGATTCTATCTTGATGAAAGTGGTCAGAGCTTTGAGAAAGCAAAGAAAATATAGGTAGTAGGGAGAGAGTGGGAAAGCAGGAGGCTTCTGAAATACTGGATGGAAAACAAAAGGCAAGCTCTTCCAGGGACCAGTCAACATGAATCACAACAAAACCATCGTAGAGCCCCACTCTGAGGAGCATCAGAAAACATAGCTCTCTACTCTCTGAAAAGGATTGCTCGTGGCTCAGTTCAAAACCTGGGTCCTTTGCCATTGGGCTCTTGTTCTCTTTATGACACAAAGAGGTAACCAGAGCTGGGCAAAGAAGCAGGTACTTGGGCACTTACCTAAGAGTTGCAAAAATATCACTACAACAAACTCTCAAACTGTAAATTGGTCACATTCTTACCAACAGTGCCCTCAAGTAGGTAAAAAAAGTAACACTTTGTTTTGGTGATGAGCATGCTATTCAGTACTTGGAAGTCCAAAGAAATTCTAAAACGGTAACATAGAGTATTTATATGTTCTTTACAGAAAGAAGTGATTAATTTGTCTTTTGGACCCTTTAGAGGATGGAGATAAATACTTCTATAACTCTGAAAGGATGCACAAGAAACTGACATCAGTTGCTTTAGGAAAGGGAATAGTAGTGAGAGAGAAAGGTAGAAGACTGTTGCTTCTGTACTTTTAGTATAAACTGAAAGATATCTTCAGAGTCAAAGATCACAATAAAAAACTGAGAGAAAACTGCAAAAAAAAAGGGGAGGATACATTCTCTAATTTCTTTCTGCATAAATTTTTTATTAACATTTATTTTTTCCCCACCTTTCCTCAACATATTTGAGGCAACACCATATATTAGTCTCTCTAAGGTGCCCACAGCTCTTGTTAAAACTACAGGCATACTAGATTTCCAGTATCTGTTAAGAAAGTAGTCTGATTTACTCTCAAATGTTTTTTCACTCTCAAGTGAAAACACATTACCACCTAGAGAGCGAATATCTTACAGAGACAACCCATTCATCAGGAGCTGTTATCTGTCCTAAAACTTTAATTACATAGTCAGGACTCAGCAGACAAACTAGATAATAAATTTTAAAAAGACCTTTAACTTACAGTGAAACCCAAACAGGTTTGCAACGAAGTAAACTCTAGTAACTACTCTTAATTTAGATAAAATTATAATGCACTTTATTGTCTGTATTAGTACTTTGATTGAAATTTCATGTATGCACAAGTGTATATCATCACATTACTGACAGTACATTTCTTTCATTCTTTTCTCTTATATTTGTAATTCTTAATATGTTGATAAACTTTCAATATTCTCAAGTATAATAAGAATCAAGGCCAACTATTTCAGTATGAATGATTTATCAATTACAAATTGAAGTTCCTTAGTAATCTATTTTTACTGACTTATTTATGCACTGGTGAAAAAGATTTGGCCTAAAAATAAATCAAACTTACTGTAGCTTAGCTACCAGATCCTACACAACTCAAGGCATCTTTACTCCAAGCAATTCTGGCCTGTAAAAATCTGAGTTTCCCATAAATATAAATTTGGGAGAGATTATTTATCTTATAAAAGGAATCATAACAAATGTAAAAATATCATTCAATTTACAAAAATCAGAATCACATATACCTATTTCAAAAATAATTATTCAATAAATATTTACCCCATAATTGGTATCACAGTTGATAGAATTAATTGCTAAACTTTAAGTTTTGATTTTAAAGGCATATCTAATTTTTTATCATAAACAATCTAGACTCTTTGGTAGAATTAAGAAATCTCACTTCTAAAATAAAATTCTAACTTTCAAAATGTATTCTGGCCCTCTTATCTAAATGTTTCATTGGGCACAAAAGACCACCATAGTTAGCAAACTTCAAGACAAATAAAATTAGTTTGGGGACACTTTATCTTATAAACTTGTTGCCCATCAAAACACAATTACCTTGCCTGGCTGGCATGGCTCAGTGGTTGAGCATTGACATATGAACCAGAGGATGACAGGTTCAATACTGCCCAGGTTGCAGGCTCGATCCCACTTTTGGGAGTGCAGGAGGCAGCCTACCAATCATTGATGGTTCTGTCTATCCTTCTACCTTTTCTGAAATCAATAAATATATTTTTAAAAAACACCAAATATCTTAAAACTTTAAGAATTTTACAATTGTCCCAGTTTTGTTCTGAGCACCACAGTATTATTTTATGGATGTAGTCAACTATTTTTAAAAAATATTCCTAGTATGTCATCAGAAAACAGATAAGCTGTATTCTAAACATCAGATAATATCCATACAGAATAGTTTAGATCAAAATTAGCAAAGAGGTAGTTCTCTCTTTTAATAAGAGATGTTTTAAGATTGATTTTGTGGGCAATGAGGTTTATTTCCATTTTCTCATTGTTGTAAAGTCATCTAAGGACAACTTGAAAGTCATTTTTTTAACCCTAATGAACGTTTAGGAGCAAGATAAATGAGCACCCCTCCAACACATACATACATTCATATGCAACCAATCAATCAATCAATCAATAAATGCTGTTCAGTCTAAACTTGGAATTAGCTGATGGCATAGCAATAACAGTGTATCACAAACAACCACATCACAAGAGGACAAAACATATTTGAAACTGTACCTGTCATTCAGAACTTTTCATATGTCAGTCTACAAATAATATATATAGGGCTTACTTAAAAATTATTCATTTCAATAACTCCAGCCTGTAATTATGGTAAACCCAGTAACCTTTCACTTGTCCTCTTTCCCACTTTGGCCCTCGGAGAAATGCAGCTATTCAGAAGAATGGCCATCTGCCAAGTATAACTAAAAACATTTTAACTATCTTCACTTGAGCGTATACTAGGAGTAGTGATTATTTCTAAAAAGGCCCTCAAATAACCTCTGTGAAGCCAGTCTGAACTAATTTTCAATACTTTCATCCATTCTTTTATTCAGTCAACACATATTTATTGAGTTTCCACCAAGTGTTGGGTGCTATACTATGTGCTAAAAATGAACAAAATGCCATTAAACTGCTTCAAAATATTTAGTCTTAAAAACGTAATAATGAATATTTGGGAGGTATTTTTTACTTTGTTTTATTCTTATTTTAAACAAAGGTGGCAACAGAGTGATATCATCACAGAGTCTAAAACTCTGGATCAGCCTAGCAGCAATGAATTTTTCTCATTGTACCAGGCCCAATGAGACCCAGTCTGTAACTGACACCCAAGGGTCAGTCTCCCTGTTCCCTAGACCAAAGCTGGATGACTCTAGGACAGGATCGTGAGCTGCTTCAACTTTTTACATTTTTCTCCAGGTGTAACTCTGAAAATGTAGATATAGCGTAAGTGAACAAATGACACCAATTAGAGTATTAATATTTGTACACTATAAATTCATCTACTCCTTCCACTCCATGTGGCTTTCCTACTGTTCATATAAGTGCTTCTTTAGACCTCCAGTGTGAATCCCCACTGTGGAGAAAGAATTACAGAAACTAAAAAGAAAACAAAAACAAAACTGAATCTGTATAGGAATAAAAGTGAACTCAAACATTGTAATGAGCTCTGTACATTCTCAATCCAGAAAAACACACATTCAGAAGAATGAAAGAGTGTCCAACCAAGCTGGGAATATCTTTGTCAGTGATGATGATACTCTCTTTGAAATACATACCAAATGGTATTACTGGCTGACTAGGCTCTATTGCACCACTGACTTGAAAGATTAAACTGAAGGGAAGTTTACCTCATGTTGGAGCCATCTGGGAAAGTAAGTGCCTTACAAGGTTAGGGTTGATTGTCCATTAGCCAGGAGGATATCCATGAATAATGAAATCACTCATTGGGCAGAACAAAAATTCTTCCTATGTAGGTTTGGTCACTGAATCTAGACTAACAAGATTTGTAGATGTATTTTTTGTTTGTTTTTTTGTTGTTGTTTTTTTAATATATTTCTTATTGTTGATAGTATTATAGATATCTCCAAATTTTCTTGCCCCCCTCCTTCTAGCCCCTACAAATTTTACATGTTAAGGAGTCATTAAACACAGTGAAAGCCAAGAAGAAATGCAACAGCATACAGAAGCACTACCCTAGCAAGAGTAAGGAAAATATCAGGAAAGACATTCTTAACCTGCAAACTAAACTAAGTTCTAACTATGAAGCTCTAGATGTAAGGCTGGGTCTACAAAAAGCCACATTTTGACAAAATCAACCAAAACTTTCCATCCAATAGCCTGCTTAAATACTTAACCTTTTGAGCTTTAAAATTGACATAATGACTGTCCATAAAAATTCCAGTCTTTTAAGAATAAAATGTCATATGATATTAGGAAAAACACAGCTGTTTTCTCATTAGGTTTAAGTTTACTTAGCAGATAACTTTTCAGTGATGCTTAGCTTTTAGAATAATCAAGCATGAACTACAACTGAGGAAGGTCAATAGTTGCACACTTGAGCAGCAAAGCAAACAGAATAATAAGCAAGATGTACTTTCTTTTTGTTAATCCTCACCCGAAAATATTTTTTCACTGATTTTTAGAGAGAGTGGAAGGGAGAGACAGAGAGAGAGAGAAACATCCATGTGAGAGAGACACATCAATTGGTTGCCTCCCCACACACCCTCACCAGGGCCAGGGATTGAGTTTACAACAAAGGTATGTACCTTTAAATGGAATTGAACCTGGGATCTTTAGCCCTCAGGCTGATGCTCTATCCACTGAGCCAAACTGGCAGCAAGAGGTACTTTTAAGCAAAATATATGAAGGCATTCCAAAGCAAGATAACTAACAGAATATAGGACAAGTCAGTGTTCTCCAGTCTTCTAGAAATCCTGGCACTTTATCTAGCTAAAAATTTTAGTTGCAAAATCCTATATAATAAAAGGCTAATGTGTAAATTATTCGACCAGGGGGCAGGGCCAGCTGGTCAACCACCCACGGCCCCTCTCCCCGGCCGGCCCTACCCCTAATTGCCCCTACCCCTAATTGCCCCCTCCCCAATCAGGGGTAGGGTCAGCTGGCCAGACCCCAACCATGCACAGATTTGTGCACTGAATCTCTAGTTAGAACATAAGTGAAAATCATTAATATGTCCTTATTTGAATGACTAAGTTAATAGACTTGTTGAAAACTTATTTTGCCTGAAATATCAAGAGTAGATAAGAAAATGATTAACAAAAATAAATAGATTTGAAAACAATTTGCCATCATCATGTGAAACTGAAATTTGCAAATCATAAGATCTAGTAATTCCACAACCTGATATATGTCCTACACTAGTTTTCAAACCTTAGGTAGAAATGACTAATGAAACAGATAGATTATAAGATGGCTACAGAGTAGGTAGAAACTACACTCTCCTGTTCTGAGCCCTAAATAGAGTTTATAAATTATAAAGCAATCAACCTGAATAACCAACTGAAGGCTAGCCAACTTTAAGTTTAGAATAACACTAGGAGCCTGTATAATATATTGTGCACTCGGGGGTCCCTCAGCCCAGCCTGTACCCGCCCAACCTGCAGCCTGCCACCCACCCATCGTGCCCCGTCCACCCACAGACACCAATCACCACCCAGCCCATCGGCCCCGCCTACCGACACACACCACCCACCACCCGGCCCATTGTCCCTGCCCGGCCATCTCACACCACCTGCCACCCAGCCCATCACGCCCTGCCCACCCACACACAGCACCCGCCAGCCCCACCCACACACACATACGCCCCGTCCGTCACCTGCCCCGCACGCCCTGCTCAGCCCCACCTCTGGGGCTGCCTGCCTCCATCTTAGCTGGGTTAATTTGCACACAGCTACCCTGATTGGCTGGTGGGCATGGCTTCGGCATCTCGTAGAAATGGTCAATTTCAATATTACGCTTTTATTAGATTAGATAAACTGAAATATTATAACCAAAGATTTATACAAGAAGCCACATAGAGACTGGTAAGAAGGGCAGAGACACAGAAAGGGCTATCCCCTAAGTCCAGGGATGGTGGCAGCTGAGAAGCTGGAGAGATAACATGGCTGCAAAACTCCCTCCACTCAGGAGCATGAGGTCTCAAGCTCATGCAAGGATCCCCAACTCAGAGCAACAGGAACAGGAAAGGGGGATCACAAAGCATCTAGTGGTAAAATGGGGATTCAGTCTGCGTGGGAGACCCAGATGCCACCATCCCAGGGATAAGCACTCCTATTGCTGCAGCACCAGCCTGGGGAGTGCACTGCCTGGCTCCCAACTGCTGTCAAAGCCACTCCGCCATACTCAGGTCCTGTAGATGGATGTGCTGGCTGCACCCAGCAATGACTTTCAAGGTCCTCTTTTTCTGGGGAGGCTTTTGGTGGAGACCCCACAGTAACTAAACAGTGTGGCTTTGGAAAGAGGGCTAGTTTTTCCTACCTTGAGCGCACAGCCAGCACTCCTGCCCCTCTGTTACTTGTTGAATCACTTGGCTGGTCCCATCCTGGTGAGTTCAGTGGTGCAGGGAGACTAGAGTGCTAGGTAGAGCTGGGACTTTTAGAGCATATCTTCCAGGAAATATTTTGTCCAGGAACAAAATAAATGGGTTCTGAGTTGTGTGGCTACATTGCCAGCAGAGGATGGGGAGATGTCACTCTTATCTCCTCTGAGAATTCACCAAGCACTACTCTGGGAAAGAGAAGAAGCGCTTCAACCTCACCTACAGGGTTGCAGGCACCATTCCTAACAGGCAAATCAGCCCTGCCAAATCCCAGATACCCCAACCCCCTGGGCTCAATACCATGGGGAGATGGGAGAGCAACTTAAAGCTAAGATATTCAAATTATGAGTCCCTCAGACACTGTGGTCTGGGATACAGACAAAGTGCTTAGCCCCCTCCTATGGGCTGGGCTGCATCACCCCCAAATGGGAGACTCTTGATCAGCCCAGGATGGCTGGGCTCCTGCAAAGGGGAGAACTGGCTGCACTCAACTTGAACTTGCAGTGAGCCCCTCCAGGGGGAACTAGAGTTGAGACTCTAGCAGAGACTGAGTGGTTTGGCTCAGAAGTAGAGCCACTTTCCCATCATTGAATGTTGTGATCCCCAAGTATGGGACCAACTGGTTGTGCCCTCCTGACCCCAGTTGCCCCACTCAATCAAGCCTGCAACTAGTGAAAGTGACTGTGGTTCATGGCTAACCTAGGCCCACTCTACAGTTTTCCTTTGGAAGGCTCTTGAGGAAGATGAAACAACCTCAGGGGGAGAGGGAGTAGCTGACAGGTGGAAGAAGAATTCAGAAAGCCTTGGTCCTTTTACAGATCTGCCCACAGCTCTAAGCTGGAAGATGCCAACCTTTATAGAAAAATTGGCCCCTTCCAAGCACACTCAGGACCAGCAGACACAGTCACAAGCAGTGAACAGTATCTTAGAGGATCCAACATGATGGCCAGCAGGGCAGCAGTGAGGGAGAGAATGTCAGTGAGTAAAAAAGTGAGAGGAGTGTGTGAAAGTGTGTGTCTAGGTGGGTGAATGAGGGACAGTTAGATCTTGCAGAAGTCTCAGGGCTGGTGGATTAGAATTTCTTGGATGAGGAGCCCATGCACAGGTACTCCCAGGCCAGTACAGCTCTGGCCTGGAGACAATGCCATCTTGAAGAGGGGAGCAACAGAGGCTAGGAGCACAGTCACACTAACAGCCAGACTGGCTCCAAACACCACCTCAAACCCACGAATAAGCTGCTGGCCAGCCATAACTAGCAAAGGACCCCCACCAAACCCCTGCATGAGTGGCACCCTACCTCACTTCAGGCTCCCAAATGTGGGCAGTGAGTGCACATTAGAAAGACCTCCTGCCATTCTGCACAGGTACCAGGACCACCCACTGTGAGTGCATACCAGAGGGTCTTTTTGCATCATACACCTCACCCCCATGTTTCCCACCCTACCCCGGGTCACATGCTGAGTGTGCACACCAGAGAGACCTTGCACCACTGCACCCTGGCCCCCAGATTATGCCCATAAGTGCACACCAGAGGGATCTTGTGCACCACCCTGCCATGGATGATGGGGCCTCATAGTGAATTGCATGTCAGAGGGCTCTGGGACTTCACAGGTTGTCATACTGTGCATTCATTCCACCAACCCCAAGCACCTGCAGCAGACACCTGAGGGACAGGATCCATGGGGGAAGGGAATACAACTCACAGCAGAGACAATGAAAGTTTGAGACTCAAGGGAGATTCAACCTCTAGGTTAAGGAGTTTCTGATCACTGGATCACTAGGGGATTCAGTCTCTTGGACCTCATTCAGGTTGCCCAGGGCCAGAAAGAGACAGGAACTCACATTACATAGAAAAAAAATGCAAAAGAACAGCAAAAATGGGGAGAGACAAAGAAACAACCCTTAAAGGAAAGGAAATGAGGAATCACCAGGAAAGGAACTAAATGAAATGGAGGCAAGCAATTTGTCAGAGAAAGAATGCAGAGTAATGACTATAAGGATGCTCAACTGTCTGAATAAGATTACACTCAACTCAATGTGAATTATAAGGAGTTGAATGAGTAAGAATCAAGAAATGAAGAATATAGAGGCAGGCCATAAAGAACACCCTGGAAAGCTTCAACAGTAGACTAGAAGATGCTGAGGATTGAATCAGTGAGTTAGAAGATAAGGTAGGGGAAAAAAGCCATTCTGAACAGCAATTGGAAAAAGGAATTAAAAAATAGGAGAAGAATTTAAGGGAGCTTTGAGACAATATGAAATGGAGCAATATCCACATACTAGGGGTGCCAGAAGAAGCTGAGCAAGGAATAGAAAACCTGTTTGAAGAAATAATGGCACAAAAGTTCCCTGACTTGGGAAAGAAAAAGATCACACAAGTCCAGGAAGCACAGAGAGTCCCAAACAAGATGAACCCAAAAGACCCACACCAAGACAAATCATAATTAAAGTGGCAAACATTAACAAAGAAAGAATTTTAAAGGCTGCAAGAGAAAAGAGACAGAAAGTTACCCACAAGGGATCTTCCATTGGAATATCAATTGATGTCTCAATGGAAATACATCAGGATATAAGGGAATGGAATAAAGTATACAAAGTAAGAAAAAGCAAGGGACTGAATCCAATAATACTGTATCCAGCAAGGCTATCATTCCAAATTGAAGGTGAAATTAGGAGTTTTGCAGACAAAAACAGGATAAGGGAGATTATTATTACCACACTAGCAATGCAAAAAATCCTAAAAGTATGCATGTAAGAAGAAGGAATAGAAGGGAAGCAGAAACACAAACATAAAGAATAAAAATGCCTGGAGCTAGTTTGGCTCAGTGGATAGAGCATCATCCTGTGGACTGAAGGTTCCCAGGTTTGATTCTGGTCAAGGGCATGTACCTTGGTTCCTGGCTCCTCCTTGGCCCAAGCCCTGGTTGAGGTGCATGCAGGAGGTAACCAATCAATATTTCCCTCGCACAGATGTTTCTCTATATCTTTCTCTTTATCTTTGACTCTATAAAAGGTCAGTGGAAAAAATATCCTAGAGTGACAATTTAAAAAAAATAAAAAAAAAGAAAAAAAAACAAGTACCTATCTAAACTAATAAAGGCGTAATATTAAAATTAACCATTTCTTTGGGATGGGTAAGCCATGCCGACCAGCCAATCAAAGAGACTGTATGCAGACACTGGGAGAAACAAGATGGCGGCATAGGGTAGACACCGTATATGCAGCTGTGAACAACTATTTCAGAAAAACCACGAAAAGAACACACGGACACCACTCGCACCCACAGGACAGCTGGCTGAGTGAAAATCCTACAACTAGAGAAGAGTCTGAGACTCAGAGGAGTGGCGGAAGCAAAGTGCAGAGGTACGGAGGCGCGCGCACGGGCTCGGGGAAGGGCTGGTACCGGAGGTCACGGTTCTCTTCCAAAACGGAGAGAGCCACAAGCTCCCAGCGGCTCTGAACTCCAGTTCCAGGCGAGTTTCTGAGGTCCCACAGACACCCAGAGAAGGGGGACTGACTGGCACTGGGTGGAAACCCAAAGCAGGTTTCTCTCAGCGTTGCTTGCAGCAATTACCGTGGGACACAGAGACCTGGTGTCTCTCAGCGCAGGGCTGAGAAGCGCCATAGCTATTTGCTCCGCCCCGCCCGGCGAACTCCCCAAGGCCCCGCCCCTCCCAAGCGCGTCAGAGGCTTCTGCAGCAACACCTCCTTAAAGATACAGGAGCCAGCCTCACCCAGTGGCCTGAGAGAGACTAACCTAAACAAAACAGATCCACAAGGAACACACTCGGGGCAGATGCAGTGAGCATAAAAGCTCCACTGAAACAACTCTTGCCCCATAAGGGTGTCTCCAGCACAGAAGTTCTCCCACTGTAGACACAGCTGACTCTCGTAACCAAGTGGCTTAGATGTTAATCCCTCGCAGTGATCGCCTAACTCAGAAAGGGAAGCAGCCAAAATGAGGAGACGAAACAGGTCACAAATGACAGAGATGGAGGAAAGAAAACGACAGGATATAGAGTTCAAAACCACGGTTATTAGGTTTTTCAAGAAAATGCTAGAGACTGCCGATAAATTTAATGAGACCCTCAAGGATATGATAAAGGACCAACTAGAAATGAATCATACACTGACTG
>PVJC01030397.1:0-21222 GCA_004026665.1 Murina feae | reverse complement strand
CTGGGGAGGCAGCGCCTGGCGCTTCCTGACCAATAATCTCTTTTCCCAGTAAAGTATTGGAAGCAGGAGGTATTTGGGATCCTACCTTTTTTAAGATCTACTTTGTTAATTTTCTAGATTAAAATCACTCCAATGTTAGCACATTGTACCTCAGTCTCTGTGAGTTCATCTGTTCTGACGGTACCTATAAAATGACCCAAAAATGACCCTGGCGGTCCCCTGATGGGAACTGTTGTAATAGCCACCACTGCCCAGAAGAATGCCCACAGTCCTCAGTGAAAGGCCCTGCAGCCCGGCCAGCCTGCCAGCCAGCTCCATCCATGGCTTCCTGCGCTCAGGTCACGGCCTTTTGGCTGAGGTCAAGTTCAGATGTCTTTGTGAGCCCAGACAGTGGCGTTATTAATGCCATCCTGGCCTCAGCCTCCAGTCCTGCCCCTGGTGGCAATCTGCTCCAGAGCCGGACCTCTCCCTCATCCCATCTGGTTAAACACTGGCCAGTTAGGCATCCCCCTCTCAGAGCCTCTCCTCTGGCACCTGGAAATGCTGTTATCATCCTCATTCTTACTCTATTTTGGTGCCTGAGTACCCAGTGGGTGTCTCTCTCACTGAGCAACTTGGGTGTTTATAACGATCTTTTTGTTTGCTTCTCCCTCCGGGCTGTAATTGAGGGCACCTTATTCATGTCAGTGACATATCTGAGAAAGAGGCCGCGCTCTGAGTGCACACCGATGACGCCAAATGAACAAACGTGGGCAGTTGATACCTGTGCCATTTGGGTAATGCAGGTGTGCAGCTGTGATTTAGGGCAGAGAAGTAATGAGTGTGAAAATCGGAAGGCAGTGCTGCGTGTGCATGGACAAAGCACTGGGGGGGCATGAGAGTGGCTCTGCTTCGTGTTTGTGATCACTGGACCTGTGACTTTATTGACAGTCACTTGATTTCTGAGGACCTTGATGTTCTATTTTTAAAATATCTGTGTATATATATCCTATATAGTAAAAGGGTAATATGCAAATTGACCCTAACAGCAGAACAACTGGGAATGACTAGTCACTATGACACACACTGACCACCAGGCGGCAGACGCTCAGTGCAGGAGCTGCCCCCTGGCCATCAGTGCGCTCCTATGCTTTGCTCAGCCACAAGCCAGGCTGACAGCTGCCAGCACAGCGGAGATGGTAGGAGCCTCTCCTACCTCCTCAGCAGCACTAAGAATGTCCGACTGCAGCTTAGGCCTGCTCCCCACTGGCAAGTGAACATCCCCCAAGGGCTCCCAGACTGCCGGGGGATGTCTGACTGCCAGCTTAGGCCTGATTCCCCGGGGAGTGGGCCTAAGCCAGCAGGTGGACATCCCCTGAGGGGTCCCAGACTGCGAGAGGGCACAGGCCGGGCTGAGGGACCTCCCTTGAATGCACAAATTTTTGTGCAACAGGCCTCTAGTAAATATATATGATTATATATATATATATATAAATATATATATGAATATCTAATCTAATAAAAGAGTAATATGCAAATTAACCACCAATCAGAGACACCTAAGCCACGCCCACCAGCCAAGCCACGCCCACCAGCCAATCAGAGCAGCTCTATGCAAATTAACCCAGCCAAGATGGTGGGCAGCAGCCATAGAGCTAGAGCAAACAGGAGGCTTCCATTGCACCAGCAATGGAATTGAAACTGCCTGCCTAGCCAGCTGAGCCTCTGCCCAAGGCAACAATGTTTCAATTATAGGAGCCATGGAGCTGAAGCAAACAGGAGGCTTCGTTGCCTGCCTAGGCCTCTGCTCAAGGTAATAAAGTTTTAATTATAGAAGGTAAATAAACCCCAGAAACCTGATTCCAGCCAGCCTCGCTGGGACCTTGGGTCAATGGGAGCTGTGGGCAGCCTGAAAATGGCCCTCAGCCTCTCACCCAGGCTGGCTACACCCCCATGGGTGAAGGTCCCCACGGGGGGGCTAGGCCAGCCTGCAAACAGCCATCAACCCCTCACCCAGGCTGGCCAAGCACGCCAGCAGGTGGACATGCCCCGAGGGGTCCCAGACTGCGAGAGGGCACAGGCCGGGCTAAGGGACCCCCCAGGTGCACAAATTTTTGTGCACTGGGCCCCTAGTATATACATAATTTCTAGTTATGTGGCTAACATAATCAAGTAAAAACTTTTTTAAAGGTTTTCACTGCACTCAAGACACCAAGAATCATGTATGGTCTTTCACACAATGAAATGCTATCTTTTAAACCTAAATATATCCTCTTAATGAGTTTAGTAGGGGAAGGAAGTCACTGTTAATGAAGTTGAGAAGCATGTCAGCCCTTTCTGTCATTATATTAACCTGTAAGGAAATATATACAAATATAAACAAAACTTTAATGACAGTGGTCTCAAGCATTCATTGGCTTTGCTCCTCAGGATCGCGGCTACACTTGGTCAGACCTCTCATTTCCTGAGAAGTCAGTCCTGGCCACAGCCTGTCACCCCAGTGTGGCAAGCCTAGATCATCAGAGACCTGGTTTTCCTTCCATAGCCTGCCTGCCTTGTGTGTGCGGAGCATAGTCCCCTGTTTAATTTCTGTCTGTTGAAGTGCCTGATGGCAGAACACCTCGGGGTGTGTCCTGCATTGCTAAGGAGTACCTGTAAGGAACTGGCTCAGTGGATAGAGTGTCTGGCTGGTCTGGCTCCTTGGATAGAGAGCGCACAGAACAGCAGCTGGCTACTGAAGATGATGGGGTGACATTGGCAATGAAGAAGAGTGCTCTTCAGTCAGCAAGCCACCAAATAAACGCTTTGTAGACCCGGCCAGTGTGGCTCAGTTGGTTGAGAGTTGCCCTGGGCACCAAAAGGTTGTCAGTTCGATTCCTGTCAGGGCACATGCCTGGGTTGTGGGTTTAGTCCCAGATGGAGGTGCATAAGGAAGGCAACTGATCAGTGTTTCTCTCTCACTCTCCTTCTCCCTTCTCTCTCTAAAATCAATAAAAATATATTTTAAGGAAACAACATTTGTAGTAAGAGCAGCATCCAGAGAGTATGTTAAAAGGCTATAGGTATTCAGAGGCTCGTGTACTGCATAGATTTCCATTGTTGTGATGATGCCTTCCTCCTTTGGTCTGCATCTGACCACCTTCCAACGTCCTCATAGCTTGGCACCGAGTTCTCGTCACCTTCTCTTTACGGTAAGTTCCCATGGCTTTAAAAACCATCTATATGCTAATAACTCCCAAATTTGTGTGTCTAGGTTGGATCTCCCCTCCGTGCCCCTTTCTCATTTATCCAAATTACGTGCTTGACAGCTCCACGTGGATGTTTCTGGAACATCTCAAACTTAATATGTTCACAACTGAGCTCTTGCTTCCCCCCAGAAACCTATTTCTCCACGAATCCTCTCTGTGTCCGTGAGTGACTCCCCATTCTACATGATTACTGAAATAAACACCTGATTGATTTCCCAGTCCTCCCTCTCTCATGCCCCCACATCCAATTCATCCACAAAATGGTTGGGTTAGCGGCAGAGTACGTCTTGTATGTTTGTGTTACTGTGAGAATCCTTTTCCTGGATCCTTGCTTTCTCTCTTGCCACCCACTAATGTAGCGACTGGGGTCATCTTTTTAAAACATGAATTGGATCTCTTCTCTTCCCTAATAAAAATTATTTACTACCCTATGTTGCACTTAGAGACTGAAGTCATAGTCTTGGCCTAAGAGCAATGCCCCCTGTTCTCCACTTCCCCCTGTGCTCCCTGCAGTCTGGTTTTACGTCAGAATTCTGTTCCTGTTGCTGCCTTTGTCTGGAAGGTTCTTTTCTTTGCTGTCCTTATAGCTGGGGCCTTGTCATGCAACTTCCCCTCCATAACTCACCTCTGATTTGCTTCCCTATTCACTCTTTCTAGGTAGGACACCCTGTTATTCTTGACAGTAGCATCGCTCTTATTCCCTTCATGAAAGTTAATTTTTCATAGTTAGATTAGCATATTCATCCGTAGCACCTGTCCTCCACAGACGCCACGTGCCATGGCTGCACGCTGCTGCAGAGTGCTCAGGGAGCATTTACTGAACAGTCCATCCCCTGTCAGTATCCACAACAAATGAGATGTGGCGGATTGTGGAGAACGGCAGCCACATGATGGTCCATTCCTTCGGGGGCTCACAGACGTGTGGCAGTGACCCCTGCGTGTTCTCTGTCCTCAGCGGACACAGACGCGTCTCCTGGGTGGTTCTCACACAGGAGGCTTCGTCTTATGAACAGTGAGCTGCACACTTACAAGTCATGACCTTTGCATACACTGTGTACGTCAGTGAAAGCTGATAGACAAAGGAGAGAAGGGCTTGCCGCATGTTCTGCAGGCAGGATGTTTTTGTAGTTGTCGTTAACCTCACCCGAGGA
Organism: Murina feae; assembly: GCA_004026665.1. NCBI lineage: Eukaryota > Metazoa > Chordata > Mammalia > Chiroptera > Vespertilionidae > Murina > Murina feae. The sequence continues at coordinate 16,844 of PVJC01030397.1, read as the reverse complement.
TATTTTTCCACTGATCTCCTGAGAGAGTGGGAGAGAGGGGGGAGGACAGAAACATTGATGTGAAAGAAACCCCCCATCCCCGCCCCACGACCAGGGCCCGATCCCAGGGAGGAGCCTGCAGCCGAGGTACGTGCCCTTAACTGGAATCAAACCCGGGACCTTTTGGTCCCAAAGCCGACTTTCTATCCACTGAGTTAAACAGCAAGGGCCACGCCTTATTTTTTAAAATCAGGAAGACAATGATTTTTAATTTAAAAAAACACACACAAAAAAAACAGAAATCATCTCTGAGTAATTGTATATTTAGGGAAAAAAGCATTGTTTGTTCTCATTTTTCCTTTCTCCGTGATATTCTTTCAAAAAGTTCAAGATTTCCTGGTGCTTTAATGACCTTCCCTGCTCTACTCGCGTACTGTGGACTGGGAATGGGATCTCGTGCCCACACTTGGTCTGACCAGTGATGCTCACGCTGAGAGACCGAGAGCACAGCCCTGCCATTTCCACGCCCCGTGCCTGTTCTCTCCTTAGACTGTCCCACTTGGCAGACCGGAATCCTGGTGGACTCTCACCTATCCTTGCCCCACAGGTGGCTCTTAGAGGGGACACTCACTGATGCCCCCCGGACGCACCAGGTCACCAGATCACAGAGAGAGACAGATGGTCAGAAGCCTGGAAACTGCATTCTCAGGAGCCCTGGTCATCACACTGGAGCCCCGTGCACTGTCCTCTCCGTTTCAATTGTAGAGACGGGCCAGGCGAGCTTGAGGAGTAGGAGCCAGGATACGCCAGTGCAAGGCCTGCAGCTGCTGCCTGCGGCCTGAGGGCAGCGCCGTCACTGCAGGCCCCTCCGTGGCTGCAGCGGGACATGGGAAAGTGTTTCCTTCTCCAGAAAACTCACGAAACCTGTATCTTCTTCATCTCTGTAGGAATTGGAGTGTGGACTTACGTCAGGGCACAGCCACCAGGGGCCTGAAGCCTTCCTCTTCAGTCCTAAGACGCACGAAGGTGTTAATAACATGGACCCTCGGAGAAACCCGGGGGGAGGCGGGGGCTGCAGCAGCGGAGGCTGTGCTGCTCAGAAACGTTATCAGGCGGATGGGGAGCCCCAGCTGAGCCTGGGAGTGGATGTCCTTCGGGCAGTCTTCACCCAGTGGGAAGGTGGGGCTGCGCTCTCTAGCTCCTCCTGCCTCCCAACCCCCATCCCCATCCCTCGCTCAACCTGGGTGACTCTGAGGGGTGTCTCCAGGGTCCCCCTCCCCCCAGAGAGGCCACCTGATGACACACCCTAGTTGGGCCCTGTTTCCTCCCTGTCCCATTCCCTACTTCCTGCTCACGTCCCTCTTGGGAGAACATTTAATGATCCACTCGCACTTAGGACCTGCTCTAGGCAATCCAACCTGATATGGGCTGCCTTCTCCCAAGAGGCTGAACTTATTGCTACAATCGTTTAGAATCCCATGGCTTATTACATGCTACATGTTAGTATAGTTCCTATTTCATTCTTTACGATCCCTCGGTCCTTTAATGACCGTAACCTCCCTGCACATCAGTCTTTATGCTCTGTTTGTGAAGATGTAACTGGGAACCACCAGCTGAAATGTGCCCGCCTCTGCTGAACATCAGATGGATGGCGAGATGAGTGTCATCTCTGCTCCTTCATCTTTGGTTTGACATCATCCCTGTTCAAGAAGTGACCTCATTGTCACAGTTAGTTTCACCTTCCCCGCCCAGAACTCTCATTTTACCCATCTCTGCCGACGTGTGCAGAAGCTGGTGGCTGGTATTAAAAGTTAAACAAAAAAATATGTAATTATATGAGCACGTCAGTTCACCCAGAGAGAACAGGTGGAGAGTGCTGGTGACACAATTTTCGTAACAGCTGAGAAATAACCAGAAGCAGAACGATCAACCTTTCTCCTATTTCTCAGAACAGACTTGATGAAAAGCTCACATGGGGGTGATGATTTGATGGACCAAGAAAGTCACCCACCTGCTGTCAAGAAGTGCTCTTTACCTCTTCCGGAGCAGGGAGATGAGGGAAGCCAGGGGTCCCCGGGGCTGCGCTGCCTCCGCGCTCCTCACCAAATGCCAGTTTTAAATGTCAGATCACTTAACGCCCCATGATTGCCCTTGGTCGTGTGGAAATTTGGAGTCGTCGTTGCCCTTGTTCATAAAGAATTTTTGCCAGAGCACATTAATAAATACCAAAGCCCAGGCGCCTTCAGCTTACAGTACTTCTCCGCGTAGACAGGAAGGCTGGCCCTGCTCCCCGCTGCAATATTCTGCCTCCGGGGTCGCAGTAGAATCCCCCCCTGAGGTGTTCCTCAGATGTCAGTGGTGCCTGGCAGGGGCCGTGGGAGTGTGTGCTCAACAAGAGGGATTCGTTCTGGGGTCAGATTTAAGACCGATCGTTGTGTTTGATGGAGGTATGCTTTCCTCTCAGGGAGCACAGACAGAAACGTAACAGACGCATTTTACTGAATGTTAAAAGAATGTGAAAAGAGTATTTTATTGAATGTTTAGTCCCTAGATGGTTTGGCTCAGTGGATAGAGCGTCAGCCTTCAGACTGAAGGGTCCTGGGTTCGATTCTGGTCAAGGTCACGTACCCCGGCTGCACGCCCCTCTCCAGCCTGGGCAATGCCCGGGCTCATGCAGAGGCACCCAATAGCTCTCTCTCTCACAATGATGTTTCTCTGTGTTTCCCTCTCTCTTCCACTGTCTAAAAATCAATGGAAACGTATCTTTGGGTGAAGATTAAAAAAAAAAGAAGAAGAAGAAGGATGTTAAGAGTTAGGCTGCCTGCAGGGAGATTGGTGATGTTTCTGTTTGTGTCAAGTCCATGCCCTAGAGTCTGGCCCCTGAGGGGTAGGGGAGACCGAGTGTGCGCTTCATGACCTTTCTGTCTCCTCTCGGCCCTGCTATCGCCGGTGACTTCTGGGGATGCCACTCAGTTTCTCTCCACTGCGCCGGGCCAGCTCAGCCAAGGGTTCTGTGAGCCTGAGGGGGGCGGCGAAGGCAGTCAGAGAGAATACGCTGGGTCTGGGTGGATCTCCTGTCCTGGCTGAGGCCACAGAGAGAGACCCAGAGGACAAGCTGAGCCTTTATTTTGTAGCCAGAGGCAAGCAAGGTAGTGGTCACCATAGTTACAATGTTCTTGTGAGTTTCACTTGTGGCACCTCAGCCCATTAGCTACCCAGATAGGATCTAGGGAGTGTCATAAGGTCAAGCCTAGTTATGCTAGGAGAGCTGTGCCCTCTCAGCTTGGACTTGTTTGTGGCTTTGCCAACAGGTCAGTCCGAGGCTTAACCCCATAGCTGCTCCCTACACTCAACTTCCTTTACCCTTTCATCCAATGGGCGGCCATTATCCCTGCCTACTTCAGTCGCAGGGCTTTTGTAAATATTAACTAGGTAGTAGTTGTGAAAGGCCTTTGAAATAATTAATATAAAAACTGTGTGGGTGTAAAATGTTATTTTCATCTTTGACAAAACTTGGCTGTAAAGTGAGAAAAATCTTAGTAAAAACCCTGCAGCGCCCTCAGTAATGCTGCCCCCGCCCAGCCAGTTCTGTTATGTGACATACAGATGCTACAAATAGCAGCAATGGGTCCTCGTTTTGTTTGAAGTTTTGTTCTGGTTTGTGCTTGTTCTTTGAAAAAGACAAGGAGATCCTGTAATGGTGTGCATGAGCAGCATAGTAGGCAAGACTCATAACCCGGGTTCCGGAAGGAACGCTCCCATCAGGACATCGGGGCTGGGGGCTGCTGGCTGGTTGGTGGGCATGTGTTGGGCTTTTGTCCTGTTGAGAAATTCAAAGCTCTGAGCAGCGGTGACTCGCAAGCACCTTGGGAGAAACACACAGGAGGTGCTTTGACGTCAGCCCAGTGAATACCAGTCTGATGCACCTGTGACCATCGCCAACAGGCAGGTGAGGAAACATCGGGATCGGGGAAAAGCCATGTCCTCCTGCCCGGCGCCTTGGCTGGTGGCTTGCTTTTTAGTGACACCTGCGCTCACTAATTTCCATTTGGCACATATCCTGCTCCTGCTCCATGGTGTCAAATTAATGTCACCATTCAAAGCCCACTCTTCCTGGCCCAGTGATAGGGTGGAAACTGATGGCCTTTTACACGGTAATGGCTGTCGACTTAGATCTAATTTCTAAAATTCTCTTAAAAATCAAGTGACTGAGGATGGCCAGTGTGACTCCTGTACTTTAGAAGACACAGCGCTGAATGGACACCACAGTGACCTTTCAGTTCTGTTCCTACTTCCGGCCTCTAAGGATGACTGACGGGCTCGCCTACCGCGTACCCCGAGCTCTTCCATCTTCAGGCGCCGTGCTCGCTGGCCGAACTGTCTGCCCCCGTCTCTTGTTCTCCTATTTACCAATTTGGAAGGGAGGGTTTTAGATCCTTTTTACCCAATCATTTTTCTCCTGGTAGGTATACTTATCGAACTTGTTTAAAAAGTTGAAGAGAACAAAGTGAGATAATATGTGATTAGTTCAAACTTAAATTATTCCAGTGCCATCGGCCACTAATGACTTGCCCTGTACATTTGAGTCACACATGACTGTATACGTTTTTTAAAGGTTTTCTGTATTAGAATGGCATAAATGCCATTATAAACGGAAACGTTTTCCTCATATTTAAGGAAGAGGTTAATGTGATTCCTATATGAAGCGCATTGAAAACCATAGTGACCGATGGGAAACGGGCCAAAAGGATGGCTGCTCTGACGAGCAACTGACTGGAGACCCTCCATAGCCTGTCTCTTTCCTCGTCTGCCTTCTCAGGGGGGTGAGGCAAACTCGCATGCTTACCAGCAACCTGATCCCATGGTCCTACGTCCGTGCTGTCCCTCAGAAAGGACACAGGAATAAGGAGAGGAAGCTTGGGAGACTGTTAGGAGATCGTGATGGGACGGGCCTCTGGTGGAAGTGGGCCGCGTCTAAGTTGGAGACGAAGGACCAGAGGGCACCACTGGCTAGCTTCTGTTATTTGTGGCCCCGTCCTCTCCCCTCCCCGCCCCACCTCCGGAAACAGACTGGGTGCGTCCCAGAGGAGAGGCCTGTGGAGGCCTCGAGCAGAGAGAGGAAGGACACGCTGGGTGGCTGGAGCTGTCCCTGTGGAGGTGAGGGTGCCTGATCACCCCAGGAGATGCCCAAGCAAGGCGGGGATGCCCCTTCGTCAGGGAGCACAGGCGTCCTCGGTGTGGGGCAGCGGGTTCAGGCAGCTGTCCAGCTTCCCTTCCAGGCTGGTGGGAGGGACCACTGCCTTGGCTGTGTGCTCTGTGCCCCAGGCCTTGCCCCGCTGTCTGCAGTCCTGGGAGAAGGAGCGCCTCCTGCTGGTGAACGAACCTGCTGAGGCTGGGGATGCAGTGCGACCTGCTGCTGATGGTCAAGCAAGGATTCATTTCCAGATCCTTTAACTTCACAGCTCTGGGTCCCCGCTCATCATATTGTCTCCGAAAATGAACGGACACCTCAGTGTTAACCTCTCCTGTTGAAACGCCCTACGGTAAATCGTTTTTAAAAAATACATTTAAGAGGTAGTATATTCAGGTGGTTAAAGCACGGGCATTGGCTTCATCAGATACAGGCCGAAATCTCAGTTTTCTCTGTTATTATTCATATGACTCTTCGCAAGTTACCTGACTTCTCTGGGCGTCAGTTAGCCTGAACGCTGTTTACCTCCCGGCTGTCGGAAGCAGGTACCGAGGAAAGGCTGATGTTACTGGTTCCTGCCGCTGTAAAAGGTCACATGTGGCTAAAGAGTGAAGGAACAGTGTCACACCGTCCCCCTGAGGAGTTCCTGGACTACAGACGCCGACCATCCCTGGGCACACTTGCACGGTAGCACCTGTCCTCACAGCTTCCACAGCCTGAGTCTGGGGACCTGCCGTGCGATGTAACATCAGCCGTCAGTGAACGCTGGATGTGTCCAACAGACACACCAAACCCACCCATGTGTGAGCCAGCTCCAAGGGCACAGGGATTATTGGTTAAATAGTCACCGGGAGAGTCAGGGGCTGGTCAGTACACACATAATTCACCAGTTTGCTTGTCACAAGCCAGCCACCCAGCGCACCTGCCCTGTGTACCCCCCCTGAAACTGGCTCTCTGCCCTCCCGACCCATGTTCTCTGCCCGCCAGGTTTATGCAGCTCATCTCTCTCTTCCTACACGAGGGCAAACATTTCCACCATCTTCTTCATGGTTGAACCGCCAGAGTCAAGACCAGCATCTGGCCCCGGGAAGGTGCTCCGTGTTGGAAAGGCTGGCTGAGCGGATGTCATGAAATAACCTTCCATCATGAAGGGGAGGTTGGAAGACTGGGTGAAAGATCTCTGAAAACTTGTTTGGTGCTAATCCTGTACCTCTCGGTTATGTTGGGTTGAAGTTTACAACCGTTTGACTGAGTGAAAAATAGTACAAAATGTAGACAGACAGACATCATCAAACTTGGGAGGTTGCTGTATGTTCTGCGGATGGAAGGAGAGAGCTGCACAGGCGCGTCCAGACCTCTGGGCTCTTTCTCCCGTTTCAATGTGACGGACGTTGTTAGCACCTTTTCAAGGTGGTTTAGTTCGTGACTGGTCACTAAGCCACTGCTTAATTGACTTGTGCCATTTAGAAATTTCTAGGCGCCTTCCTATCCACATTAATAATAACATACGCAGATCAAATACTGTGTTCATTTTCATTGCGATAACTTGTTGAGCATCAGCTAATGACCTCCTGTTAGGCCATGAGCTTGGGGAAGCTGGATTTGACTTGCATAGTTTTTGTAAGGATTGTGTCCTGTCTAGCTATGTTGTTGAGGTTTTAGTGAATGTTGATCATATCCTGGAATTTATGTAAATTCTCCACACTTTTTTTTTTTTTTTTTTTGAGAAACAGCCCTTTGGGTGGGTGGGAAATTATGGTGGCATTTCCTCTATTTTGGTTTTCACTTACATCTTTTGATGAGTCCCTTATCCTTTCGCTATCTGAGTGGACTGATCGCCACTAAAACAGCAGAGCCGCAGAGTGCGTGTCAGGGCTCAGTCCCCTCTCCCCACGGACGCTGGCAGGTTTGTCTTCTGTCATTGGAGGCGGGAGAATCTGGTTCGCACACAGTGGAGCTGTGATCCCAGTGTCTGCCGGGGCTCCTAGCAGCTCTGGTGTTTGTCTCCGGGAGACGCGTGGACCTGAGCCCGAGGGCACAGGCAGTGTCTCTGAGCCTCGCTGGTCTGCACACAGACCCTGTGTCGCTGCCACTGGCACCTCACGTTTCTCTGTAGACAAAGGCGCTGTAGGTGCAGCAGGAGCAGGGGCCTGAGTAGGAGAGTTTAAACAAATCCATCGTGGGAAGCCAAACGGACGGCTCGCTGACACGAACAAGGATGAGCTATCGCTGGCCAGTGTCCCCAAGCTCCACTGTACCCCACGCGTCTGATTTCTTAGGTGAGAAGAGAGTGACAGAACCCTCATTTCCCTGTGAGCAATGTTTTTCTCCAGAAATATACACAGGTGATTTCTTACATTCCCTCTATGTTCATGACAACATTCCTTTTCTCTAGAAAGACTCGATATAAATACATTCTGCAGCTCAGGCCAAAGCCATGCTCCTAAGTAATTGGCCATCGCCTTAATGTGTCCCCAGTTTCCATTTTACTGATGCTTCTGTTCAGAACGAGGCCCATCTGTCTTCATCTTCCCTCGCGGCCCGTGTAATTGACCTGGCCGCCCGCCCGCCACACGCAGCCCCAAGGCCTCGTGTGGAGAGGATGTCCTGCCTCCCGCATCCACCTGACACGACAAGCCCCGTTTTAAAATCACTGTCATGTGAGCAGCGCGCACCCAGCAGGCGTGTGCCCCGCACAGACAGCTCTGTCTTTCCGATGTGCTATCTCCCCGCAGAGGAAGGCCACAGAGACGACCAGGCCCGTGTGGCCGTAGCGGTCCTGGTGGAGGTGGGTGCCGCTGAACCCACAGCTTCAGGCTGCACCCTTTACCGGGAGGCCCTCCCGGTACAACCTCGAAAGGGCCGCTGACCTCAAGTGAAGCGGTCACACGCCGTTCTTCCTGGATTACGTATTTTCAGCTGCAGTGGGGACCCCGTTGGGGAAAGCGGCCGGCTGGACGTATTGCCGCACAACACAGCACCCCAACCTGATGCCGCTTTTCATCGAGCGGGGCCACCGCATTGTGACATGCAGTGATAGTATTAAAGTCACGTTGGCCTCAGGTATTTCTCCATGTCTGGCTCTGATTTTTTTAATCCTTTTTTATTGATTTCAGAGAGAGATACCCTGTTTCCCTGAAAATAAGACACTGTCTTATATTAATTTTTGCTCCCAAAGATGTGCTAGGTCTTATTTTCAGAGGATGTCTTATTCTTCCATGAAGAATAGGGTACACATTTATTGTTGAACAAAAAAAAGGGAATTTATTACCTGTGTGTCCACACAATGTGCCGACTCCTGCCCTGTGCGACTCACTGTCTAATTGTGAGTCAGTCAGACTCCGTCAGGGCAGAGTGAGCAGCAGGCGGCAGCTTGTCCTGGTGGCGATGTGGGCTCTCTGATGAAAAGAGACCTTGCATTTCCTGTCTGTTCCCGCTACGCTGCAGCCAACAGTGAGTCCAGAGTTACGGTAGCTTCGGGGGGCCTTATTATCGGGGGGGGCCTTGTGTTCAGTGGGGATTATTATCGGAGAGGCTTTATGTTTGGGGAGGCCTTATCATCAGAGGGGTCTTATTTTTGGGGAGGTCTTATTTTTGGGGGGATGCCTTATATTTCAGTGAGAGGCAAAACTGTAAGTAGATCTTATTTTCGGGGGATATCTTACTTTTGGGGTAACAGGGTAGAAACATCAATGATGAGAGAGAATCATTGACCTGTTGCCTCCTACACGCCTCCTACTGAGAATTGAGCCTGCAACCCAGGCATGTGTCCTTGACCGGAATCAAACCTGGGACCCTTCAGTCTACAGGCTGATGCTCTGTCCACCGAGCCAAACCGGCTCAGGCATGGCTTTGATTTTCGAAGTTACATTTTGCTCTTCCTCACGGCACTGTTGTGGAAGAGAGGTGGTAACTTGTGGAGACAACAGGATGTACAGCAGGGTCTGGAGAATGCTCTAGCAGCTTCCCCGGGGTAGTATGCTTTAGGAAGAGCGTCCACAAATGTAGACGTAGCCACGGGAGAAGTGAAGCGCTGGGATACATGGCACATGGTCCCTGGCGATCAGCTTTCACCTCTTACACAAGTGCTCCCTGCACACGTCCCACATTCCTCTTCTGCATGTGACCAGGGCTGCGGGCAGCGTGGCTGACGGAGAGATGGACATTTCTGGGGGAGAGCGGGGCGTGCACAGCTGGTGACATGGAAGTCGGGACGTGAAAAGAAGGGCGAACGCCGTCCCCCTCGAGCCTCCTCTCTTATTCCAGGAAGGGTGCGCGGATGAAGCGGAGGGTCTCCGGCTGGGGAGCGTGGAGATAAGGTTCCAGAGACAAGGAGACCCCGACTGGGAGGAGGGCTTTGAGGATCTGAGGCCTGTGAACTTGAGCACTGGCATTGGGAGGGTGTGCCCCCCTCACTGTGGATGGGCGGTTACAAGGTTAGAGTTGGCAGCGGTTCCAGACCGTCCTGCAGGCGAGAGAGGACGGATACCCAGTGCCTCTGGGTGAAGTCCACACTCGCAGCCTCCAGGCAGGCAGGGGGACAGAGAACCTGGACGTGGCCAGGAAGTTTGGGGGTCACAGTGTCAGGGGCTCCGCTGTTAGTTTCGCTCTGAAGGCACTTGGGGAACGCGGAACTGGAGCTAGGCCCAAAGGACTAATAGAGAAATAAATTTCCACTCTTCGATCGGCTACCACATGTCAGGTATTTTGCTACTTAATAGTTTTAAAAGCTCCCCTGGTGAATCTAATGTGCAGACAGGGTTAGCAACTGCTGTAACCAAATCCTATGATATAATTAGCCCCAGCAATGACTGTGTGAAGCTAGGCCCCCGAAACTTCTCTGGAAAGTTTATGGGAATCTTCTCAAAGTTATAGTTTTTAGAAGTGATAAAATATAATCTAATAAAAGAGTAATATTGAAATTAACCATTTCTAAGGGATGCCTAAGCCACGCCCACCAGCCAATCAGAGCTGCTGTATGCAAATTAACCCAGCCAAGATGGAGGCCGGCAGTCACAGAGCTGGAGTAAGCAGGAGGCTTCTGTTGCACCAGGAGTAAGCTGTCTGCCAGCCGACTGGGCCTCTCTGTGCTCAAGGCAGCAACATTGCTGCAACTATAGAAACCTCGGAGCTGAAGCAAACAGCAGGCTTCCATTGCACCAGCGATGGAGGAAATGGCCTGCCTAGAGTCTACTAAGGCAACATTCTTTCAATTATAGAAGCCATGGAGCTGAAGCCAACAGGAGGCTTCATTACCTGCCTAGGCCTCAGATTAAAGGAACAGTATCAATTATAGAAGATAAATAAACCCCAGAAACATGCTTCTAGCCTTGCTGGGACATTGGGTCAATGGGAGCTGTGGGCAGCCTGAAAGCCTGAAAATTCCCCTCAGCCCGTCACCCAGGCTGGCCACACCCCACTGGGGGGCTTGGCCAGCCTGCAAACAGCCATCAGCCCATCACCCAGGCTGGCCAAGTACCCCAGTAGGGACCTGAACCCTGAAGAGACTGTGGCCAGCCTGCAAACAGCCATCAGCCCCTCACCCAGGCTGGCCAGGTACCCCAGTAGGGACCCAAAACCTGAAGGGACTGTGGGCAGCCTGAAAATGCCCCTCAGCTCCTCACCCAGGCTGCCAGGCTCCCAGTAGGGACCCAAAACATGAAGGGGCTGTGGGCAACATGAAAAAGGCCCTCAGCCCGTCACCCAGGCTGGCCACACCCCAATGGGGTGAGGGTCCACACTGGGGGGCTTGGCTAGCCTGCAAACAGCCATCATCCCCTCACCCAGGCTGACCAGGCATGCCAGCAGGTGGACAGCAGCCCCTGAGGGGTCCCAGACTGTGAGCGGGCACAGGCCGGGCTGAGGGACCTCCCGAGTGCACAAATTTTTGTTCACCGGGCCCCTAGTGTCTAATAAAATTGATAGAAAATTTGAAGAAAAAAAAACACCCAGCAGCATGCAACTCTCATTTACCAACAAGTATGTATTTCTTAAACTTCATATAAGTGGTATACAGACCCATACATATGATGTGCGTGTGTAGGAGGAAAGAGGGGTGATGTGGTTTGGCATTCTGTGTTTCCTTTTAATGTTTTCTGCAGGAACGCAGGGTTGCCCTAACCGAACATTGGTTTAAAGAAAGCTGCGGGCTTTCTGTTCTCCTAACTCATGCAGCTCTGAAAGGAGCGGGAAGACGCTGCACATGGAATGACAGCATCTCTAAGGAGGCTGGGGCCGTGCTGCTGCAGCGCCTGCCGGCAAGGCGTCTGGCATTATTTTAAATAATGTTGTGACTTGTCTCGGAATTAGTTAACACTGTTCAGCAAACAGCGCCCACTTCCAAATAGTGCTTTGCAGTTCTAGTAACATAACTCATATTTCAATTAACTTTGCAAGACCTTGAAAGTCTCTAAATCTCAGCAGTTCTGGGAATACGCCGGAGAATTACGAAAGGCAGCCCAGCCCTCGCCTCTGATCATCGCGGCCAAGCAGGGCGCCCAGGGCCCTGAGCGGTTCCGACGGCTAACCACGGGGAAGCTCCCAGACTACAAGCAAGACGGGGACGGGCGGCCTTCCAGCATCCATGCGGAGTGAGGAGCGAGGGAGACACAGGCAGGAGGGCGGTGTGAGCGTAAACTTCCCTCCTTATGGTCTCACCCACTGTCGTCACAAGGAACAGATCCGGGCACCGCAATACACAACTTGGAGCTAAAGTGACCTGGGACCCCGGGGACCGGCGCCCTGGGCAGGGGGACATGACACTGGGCGGGGAGAGCTCTTCACAGTCACGGTGGAAGGCGTTCCTCTTGTGGGGCACGGAGGGTAGAAAGGATGCTTCCGCTTCTCTACTCCATGCATCCCAAGTCCCAGGGGTCCAGCCTGCGGCCGGGCGCGGTGGCTGCATGGGGCACGGCCATTGGTACCGCAGTCGGTTCAGCGCTTTCCTGACCAAACAGCCTGAGAGCCTCACCTCCGGGCGGAGCGGCCTCCGCTCTGTGCGCCCCGTGTCCTCAGCAGAACGCGCTTCCTCCCTCGGCACCTCGGTGCTCATTTGTCTGTTGGTGGGTGAGCGTGTGCCCACACACTGGGTGTTCTTCAACGACAAACATACCGTCTCCAGCTCTCTGTCCCCACTGCCGAGCAAGAAGAGAGAGAGAAAGTGAAACCGCACTTGTGCGCACTGTCATGTCCCGCAGACACATGAGCTTGTCACCCCCTGCTGACGCCAGAGAGAGACCCCCCGAGTGCTTCGCCGAGGGCCGTCACGGCAGTGAGGTGTGAGGCCAGCTCTCAGCCCAGCTGCTTGGGCTCAATCTCTTCCCAGCGCATCATGTTACCTCTGGTGAAGATGGTGTAACCAGTGCTCATTTGTTGGATGAATACATGAACGAATAAATTGTAAGCTCGATGCCCTTGAAAGCTCACTCATCCGAGCACAGCAGGACTGTGAGCGGTAGAACCTGAGCGCCCCATCTTGCGACACTGTCCTTGCTCTGTGCCACTGTCCATCGTGACGTGGAGCTGGAACTGGCTAAGCTAACGGGCTGCTCGCGCACCGTGGCAGTGTCGTGTGAGGCGCATCGGTGCGGCCAGGAGAGCCGGGACATGCCGTGGACGTCGTCCGTGTTGGGGACCGACATCGCCAAGTCACTGCTGCATCTTTCCCACGTCGGTGAAGGAGACTGGGGTGACTTCATAGAAGGCTGCTCCTGCGCTCACAGCACTGGGCAAGGCGGACTCCCAGTTCTGTCTGCAGTAGGAGGGCACGACCGGCTCTGTTCTGTGCTCAGAACCCCACACCGGCTTATCGTTCTGCTGCAGACCCTTCCTGAAACCATGTGTGTTCCGAATCCAGGGACGCTCACCTGCGTGTGACCTCCTGCCACGAGGTTTGCATCCCTGCGAACTCGGAGGAAGGGAACTCACTGAAGGTGAGCGGGAGCCAGTCCCGCAGAGTGGGCCAACGCGCAGGGACACGGGAAAGGCGGCCCTGCACCCGGAGACCTCAGCCCCGCGCCGCGGTCAGAGTGCAACGGCCGAGGAAGAAATAGCAGAGCTCACGGATGCTCGGCCCCGGGGCTTCTGACCGTGTATGGGATGAGGGCAGGTAACCGGCACGCCTGCCGCCCACCCAGAGGATGGTCAGGGCACCATGAGATGTGTGCCCCAGCCCCCATGGTGCAGGCCCCACTCCAGGAGGGACAGACATGGGCCATGGGCCTGCGTATGTAGTAACTGCACTTCTTCACTCACCCAGCAACTCGAGGTCACTCCTTTCATTCATCTGGGAGAACAGCTGCTGGGGGCCTGGAAACACGCTCGGATTCGCGCTGCAAAGGGTCAGGTGGGGATGACAGCCACTGGACTATCCGAGGAAACCCGGGCAGGAGGCTGACCTCAACCAGCGTCGGCACCTGGGGAACACCTCCGACTCAGGGAGCATCCCTGACTCGGAGGATATCTCCGACTCATGGGGGACATCTCCATCTCCGTCTCGAGGTGGATAAGAAAGGTTGATTTTGTTTTAGGCCAAAGTGGAGATGCGGCTGCTGCTAAGAACCGATGGTTGGTTGAGTCCCACTGTGAAGACGATTAGAAGTTTTAGACAATATGGTCAAAAGTAAATATATATACGTGTGTGTGTGTGTGTGTGTGTGTGTATTTAGCAGAATTCAACCAACTAGACTGAAAATCAATAGCCGTTAATCTCTTTCAAAGTCCTTCTGTGTTTTCTTTTGTTACCACCACTTTCAACTGCTCACTGCTGCCTATCACATACTCTTTTGCTTTTTATTTTTCTTTAGATGTTAAGGTGTCTTTGGACTTTGAGGACAGAACGTACACGCCACTGGAAGTCCTGCTGTAGCTCCTGCTGCAGGCACGGGGCTTCCTAAGCCACGGGCAGGGCTTCCCTCCCGGCTCACGAACAGGCCCTCGGCGGCAGCGAGGCTGTGCTTTCTCCGTCTCACAGGGGAGGACACAGGGATGGGAGATGTGAAACGCCCACCCCAGGACGAGGCTAACGAGTGGCAGGTCCAGCACTTGAACCTGGAACCGTGGCTCCTAGTGCCTTGCCTATCCCAGGCGGCCACACTGCTGCACTCGTCTGTGTGGCGAAGGTTTGACTCGTGTCACCAGCCAGGTTCCCTGACTCCAGCCCAGGCCTGGCTCCCAAGGCTGAGGGTGCGGTTACCCCCGGGAAGTTTTCATCCAGCTCTTCCTTCTCCCACTTTCCATCGGGATGAATAGGCATCATTCTGGAAATTCTAGAAAACTCACAGGATGCATGGAAAGCCAGGGCTGCTGCGGCACAGTTACCCTCACTCCCCACCGCAACGTCAGTGCTCGGCTGTCCAGGTGGAGAGAGGGCTGGGAGCGGGGAGGAGGACGAGGGAGCACTTAGAGTGTGTCCCGCGCTTTCTAACTCCCGTCCAGGATGAGCATATTCCCACCGGAACCAGTAAGCGTGGCTGTGAGCAGCGTGGTGCTTCCGTACACTCATTCCCAGCCACTAATTTCCTGTCGTGCAGCTGAAACAAAGCTGATCAGTATAAATGTACGACTGAGACCAGCAAGTCGGTAACACTACCCCTTCCAGGTCATTTCACTCCCTTTTCATATTGCCTCTTGGCATGAAAACATCCACATAATAAAAGGCTGACATGCAAATGGACCCAACGACCAGTCGCTATAATGTGCACTGACCACCAGGGGGCAGACGTTCAATGCAGGAGCTGCCCCCTGGCGGTCAGTGCGCTCCCACAGGGGGGCACACTCAGTCAGAAGCCAGGCTCACAGCTGGCGAGCACAGCGGCGGTGGGACCCTCTCCCATCTCTACAGTAGCGCTAAGGACCCCTTGGGGCATGTCTGCCAGCCGGCAGGTGGACATCCCCCAGAGGTCCCGGACTGCAAGAGGGCACAGGCCGGGCTGAGGGACACCCCCCCAATGCACGAATGTCGAGCACCAGGCCTCTAGGTAAAATATACAGGCAGTCCTCAGTTACGTCGGACTCACCTTAAGGTCGTTTTGTGGTTATGTCGCCATCTCCCATTTATAGTATTTATTTTTTTAAAAAGTTCCGTCGTTTCAACGTGTGTGCATATGTGCTTTATGCTCTTTGTTGTTTATTTACCACAAGTAAAGGTCAGGAATTATCTTTCTTTTAAACTTTCTTACTGTTTCACTTCACTGCTGCTGTGTCTGTGCCCCATGTGAGTGGCGTAGGCGCTTAGGGAGTTGGGTTCCGACTTGTGGCCAAAATCGAGTTACGTTGCTGTAGGAACAGACCTCCAGCGTAACCCGAGGACCTCCTGTAATTAGTAATGGCTCAGCCTCCAAACATTACCCTTTCCATGTTAACCTGGAATTGCTTACATAATACTTGAGTTTGCACCAAAAAGACAACACTGACCTTCAGAAGTTAAAATACTCTGAAAATAACCTGCTAAGCTGACGCCATCGTGGCTTGCACCCGATCCAGTCCCTACAGACGTTTTTCATCCGCTCGGATCCTCGCTGACGCCGCACTGCCTGTCCCGCTGACTTCCTGTGCGGACCCTCCGAGCAAGCCCTAAGGCAGTCGGTTGTCCTGGTGACCCGGCTGTGTGTCTGGGCAGTGCCCCTGGGCTGCGTGTGGCCGAGGAGTGCCGATATGGATCCAGCCGGCCCTGCTGTTGTCACTTGTCTGAGTGACCTCGGGCAGGCTGCTCAGCTGTTCTGGGATGTTCCAATTCCCCTTCCCAGTTGACGGTGTTTAAGGTTCTGCAGAGGGAGAAAAGCTGTAGCCATAACTTGCAGGGAAGGCCTCAAACTCCTCGGCTCTGCGGCCGGAGCGTGCCCCGTCCTGCCCCGTCCTGCCTGTGTCTCTGCACAGCAGAGAGGACGTCCTGTGCTTCCTGTGCTTCCTGTGGTTGCGAAAAACCGGATGAGCTCACTGGCGCTCTCCCCTCTGTGACATGAGTGGATGGAAATGAAAATAATGAACCGGAGACGCTAGCGATAGTGACAATTCCGATGAGAAGGACAGTGATAATGGGAAAATGAAATTAATTTCGTATTTAAATCACTGCAGTCGCATTCATTAACCCCCTTCCTTAAACAGAGATGGATATTGGAAACAGGAAAAAAATATATTAATCATGGATTTGCCCAGATCTCTCCGTATTAATCCAGCATGAATGTTTGTATTCAGGCTGCAAATGGCCATTTGCTAGGTATTCAGAAGTTAAGAGCAATTTAGATTTAAGATGTTTAAAGCTCATTTGTGAAACGCTCCTACTATTTGAGCTGTTTTAAAAAGATTTGCTTAGCTAAAGTCGTTGAGTCAGAATAACGCTGACACTCTTAATCTTCCCTTTTTACTAAAAGCCTTAGACGTTTTCTTTTCATTTAAAAATTTGAATGACAAAATTGGGTAAGTAATTTACTAGAAATAGTGCAGTAAAGAGCAAATTTGTGCCCAGCGGAAAAAATACACCACATTTTAATCAAGGCACCTAACAGCAATTGTTGGGCAATTGTAAGACTTCTTTGTGTCTGAACAGAGTTTTTAAACGCGCCCATCAGATCATAGTCATACTTGGCAATAGCCATAAAAGTAATCATTGAGAAGCCAATTGTATGTAGAGTAGATTTCATAGGTCAAACATCCACCAGGGACCAGGAGAGTCTGG
>PVJC01030396.1:0-21233 GCA_004026665.1 Murina feae | reverse complement strand
CTGGTTCTGGGTTGTGTCAACTGAGAACCACTGTTGCCAAGTCACTGCAGCTCAGCAGCTCCTGCATTGAGTGTCTGCCACCTGGTGGTCAATGCATGTCATAGCTACCAGTCAGAGTGTCATCCCCCTGGTGGTTATTGTGCATCATAACTACTGGTCAGCTGGTCGGATGGTCGCTTAGCTTTTTATATATATAGATATATGACACCCACAGAGTCCCTACACATATATCCATTTTAATATTTAGACATTTAGATAAAAATTTGTTTTAAACCTATTTTTTATCAAGGCTATTGTGCCTTTTGTTATGACTCAGTAGAGTTCTTTCATCATTCACTGCTATCATTGAGTTTTAATTTATCAAGGTAGTATTCGTTGTTTATAACATAAGAATGCCTTGTAGTTGCACTTTCCTATGATCTTAGATTTTTATCTTATTTAATTTTACAAAGTTAACTTCAATGGAGGCTCAGGTAGTAAATACACTGTTAAGACACAAATGCTGTGGTTGGAAGGTTTGGTTTGGGGAGAAAAATGCATCTGTGCAAGTAGTATCTGCGCAAGTAGATCAAACGAAGTATCTATTTGAATAAGGCCAAAGTTTTTCCATAATCCTTCTCCCACTCCACACTCCTTCCCTCTCTGGGAAGACACTGTCCTGAAGCTCAAGGCCTTTAGAAGTTGTGTGTTTAACAGGCTCACTCCCATAGACCCCACTTACATTTTTTTTGGCAAAGCTCTTCTTTTATTTCCCAAGGAGGTGAGAATTCAGAGCAGAATAAGAACTGCATGAACAGCGGTGTCCAAGAGCCTGTGCCTTCCTAAAACAGGCAGCTTGCAAATTAGTCCCAATCGATCGGATTTCCAGAGAGAAAGGGAAATAAAAACACAATCAGGCCCACCCCCTGCCCTGCCCAGCCAGTGGGACACATTATTCATGTCACCAGCTCAGTGTGTGCTGTTTATAAATAGTGCCAGACCCCAGGGCGCCAAGCAAACCCTCTGCTATTTGTACACCATTCGAGGTGAAATAAGACAAGCTTCAATCCTGGAGCTGCCTGGACTTGGGGTGCCCAAAAATTCATTGACCTTGCCCTCAAGCCTTTTAACTGGTGGCATGAAGATTTCATTAGGGCAGAGCAAAAAAGGAGAGAGAGAGAGAGAGAGAGAGAGAGAGAGAGAGAGAGGGAGAGAGAGAGAGAGAACTCATGGACAACAGTGTGGTGATTGTGGGGGGTGGGGAGGTAGAAGAGAGCATAGAGGGGATGCATGGTGATGGGAAAAATAAAATAAATTAAATATATTTTCATTAGGGCATACTGGACAAATGGCACACCCCGCTACCACAAAGAATGTGAGAATGCCTGGGGAGCATAATGGAAGTGTGAGAGGGACAGCTTCCCCCGCCCTGTTCCCCCCTCCCTCCCTCCTCCACTGTGCTCAGAACTTTGCCATCATAGCCCGGCAGCCAAACTGAAAAAAGGACCTCCTTGGCTGAAGCAGAAGGGAGGGGCACCAGCCCGACCTGACCAACTGCTCAGATCTTATCCCTAAAGTATCTTCTTGGAACAGTTAGGACTTTGTGTTAATTAAAGGCCAATCAGAAAATAAACAGTCATACCAGGTGGTTTAATATGGGGAACCTAGTTATGAGGGTCCTGGCATAACTGAAACGCCAAACAGGAAAAGGTTGCTATACCACAGTAGGCCCCCCTACCCACCCCCCACGAAATAGACACCACGGTGGGCTCAAGGATGCTAAGATTTATTGGGGAAGGAACCTGTGAAGGATAAAGCAGGAGGGAGCACAAACAGGCAGTTATGTGAGATCGGATAAGGGTCCCAAGGTCTGGGTGGTTCTTCCTAAATGTCATCTTGCTACACGTTCCATGTAGCACAGTATTTCGCAGGATGAGCTTGGTAAGAACTCAGCCACACATGCACAGCCAGCTGCAAGGAAGAATCAACCAACCAGCGATTTCTAACCAATAGAAAGTGACAAAGATGCCGGGACATCGCTCCCATGATTGTGTTACACTGTCTGGCAAAGGTGATGGGATTTTGCAAATGTAATAAAGGTTCTTAACTGCTAGACTGTAACTTAATCTAAAGGGAGACTAGAGGAGTGGCCTTACCTAATCAAAGGAGCCCTTATAAGAGGGAGCAGAGATTAGAGATGGAAACGTGAGAGTCCCTGATGACCTTGAAGAACGTTCCGTGGGTTTTACAGCGCGAATTTTGTCCACAGTCATTTGAATATGGAACAGAACAGGGCCCTGGGCCTCAAATGATCACCCAGCCCAGCAGGCCCGTTGATTACAACCTTGTCAGACCCTGAGAAAAGAACTCTGTGGAGGGGTATCCGGACTTCTGACCAATGAACATGATGAGATAAACTGTGCTGTTTTAAGTCACTAAATTTGTGGTCAGTTGTCACACAGTAAAAGAACACATCCTGCCTCCAGAAGCAATGTTTACTTGAAGTCACAAAACAATTAATTCTCCATTCCTTAACAACGTCCGCAGGAAAAATCATTACGGCCCTCGGCTTACTGAAAGGCTTAGAGGACATCACTTAGGCCCTAATCTCTTAAATCACCGTGACATCCATGAAGGTGAGAACAGCCTGTGACCAGCATAGCATTTTAATTTCTAGGTTATTACCTATATTGCATCTTTGATTTATACTGAATGTGTAGTTCTGTGTAATCAACATATCTTTCACTTTTTCCTGGTGGTTTCCTTTGCACCATTCTCTAAAGTAACTTCTTTGGATTCCGTCTTGCTGGGATTACTGGTAAGTTTTTCATTTACTCTTTATTCCCAGGTAGGGTTTTTGGTTGACAAAGCAAAGTGATGCCCAGGCGCCTCTTAGCAATCCCAGTCTCCATAAAAAGAGGTCTGAGTCATCCCACAGTCTTCAGATAAGCATGTGCTACATACAACACTGGCCATTGAAGAAGACTTCCTCAGATGTCCAGGATAATGGCAGAAGCTGGCCACGTGTGCAGAGGATCTGCGTTACTGGAGAGATTGCTATTTCTCCTTCCCATAGACACTGCCTGAGCTCAGACCTTCTCCATATCCCATCATAAAGGCTGCAAAGATCCTCTTAAGGCTTTCTTTTCTCTGTCCAGAGTACTAGTTCTAAAGCACAAACCTACTGGCTATCGATCCCATGCTTTATCTTCCAACACAATCCATCCCCTGAAGACAGAGGACAAATTCCCCAGCCCGCAGCCAAGAGTGTTCAAAATGCAGCCATAGCTTTCTTTCCTCCTGTGACCCCCAGACATTCCAAGAAGCAGCCACAACCAATGTCATGCCTTTTCTGGTGCTGTTGCCTCTGCCTTTGTTTCCCTCCCTCTCCTTCAACAATCGCTTCTGTGAATCTCTTCAGGCTTCTGCAAAAACCCAGATACACAGAGGTTCTCATATGCAAAATTTTAAAAGCAGACAATGCAGAACTGAGTTTCAGAGAAAGATCTGACCTAGTCGTCACTGGGTGCAGGTAGTCAGGGCCGGAAGCCAGGTCTGGGTTTCGTGTTCTTTCGTTGCCAATTCCTTTCCATATAGAACAGGCCCAGCCTACTCAGTTCACTCATTGGTCTTCATACTGAAGTATTCACACACGTGTGTGTATTACACATCACATGTAAACATGTGTATCTATACACCTATCTACATGTATATGCACATGTGCATATACACATTTATTATACATTCTAATATGTGTACTCTGTAAATTCATTGTTAAATGTTCATACATGTGGTCCATGAATAAGCACAGATAAAGCTATGATAGCACATAGGACTGTGTATTTTGTTATGTGCAGATGCATATGTGTACTTATGCACTCATCATTATCTAACTTTGTGTATTTAACTATATACTATGGGTGGGTGTGTGAGATACAGCCAGTTTTCCACTAATATATCTCCTGTGTGTCCACTTTTGACTTATCAGTGTCAAGAAAGAGCCAGAGATATGTAAGTGACTTCAGTTTCCCTGGGACATCCTGTGGTCCCGATTTGATGGGAATGTAAGTGGACTGAAATGGAGCATGAGATCAGGGCAGGACGACTGCTGGTTCCATCTCTACTCCCAGCAGGGCTGCCAAAGGAGCTTGTAATCCATCCTCCCTGCACCCCAGGCCAGAGTGGGGGGGTTTCTTTCCATTACCCTTTGTTGCAACCTTGCCTCGGAGTTCCAGGCCTCAGCCCTGTTTCCTGGCAGAGGGTTCAGCGACCATCATGCGACAAGTACAATCTTGGATCTCCTGATGGAATACGTGCACGAAGTCCAGAGGCACCTTCCTCTACGTTCTTTCCCTTGGAGGTCTTCTTTATTTACTGGGATGGACTCTTTTAAGTGACAGCTTTCCACCTGTTGTCATGATTTTCCTGTTAACGTGGTTTGAGGTCCTCAAGGAGCCTTTAGCTCAGAAGCTGTGTTATCCTGAGGTACACACATACCTATGCGAACCTTCAACTCCATGGTCAACACTTGTGTTAATGACACTCTTAAAGCGCACAGCATTGGGGTCCCCCTAAGGATTTAGTAAATATGCATTAAAACCACAATTGCAGACTTGACTCCTTTTTCTCGCAAAATATCAGCTTAGACTTTCTTACAGACTCTACTACTGCTGCTAGAGGAAAGTGAATCAGAGTTGAACAATTATTTAGTTTCCCCCTAAATTTCCCACCTTCCTTCCAGACTCCTTTCTCTCTAGCAGAAAGGGGGAGGGCTTGCTATGATTACAGCCTTATGAAATGATTTGCAGCTAATTTATCAGTTATGTCATGCTCTGGTGTTTATCACCTATGAGGGTCATTAACCAAAGCGAGTTTTCAGGGTCCATTACTAGTACAATTTTTAGTTCTCCACACACTATAGTCAAAATAATCTTTTAATATGCAGACATGATTATGTCACTATTTAAAATTATCCAATGGAGTCCCATTGTTCCTGGAATAAAACCCACAAATTTTAACAGAACAGAAAGGGCCCCACATGTTGTCCGCTCCACCTTCCCAGCCTCCTCTCATGCTTCACTTCTTGAGTTTCTCGTATAGAACACCTGGTCCATTTTCAGTTTCCCTAATTCACAGTGCTCCTTTCTGGGAGTGTCCCTTCGCTAGCTCATGTTATTTCTTCTCCCTGATATTCTCTTTCCTTCCCTTTCTCCTTACTTGCCAATTTTTTTTAACTTCCAGACTTCAGTTCTAATGTCACTTCTTCTGCAACTCCCACACCAAGTCAACTTCCTAGTCAGACTCCTTCAAAGAACCCTTCATTGTATGTGTCACAGTTTGTTACTGGATAGATCTTTCATTGGAACCATTGCAGTTAGTCTGTCTATAGGTATTGGGGTAATTCTTTGTTTAATGTCTGTATTGTATTAGACATGACATAGAACTGTGTAAATTTGGCTCAGCAATACATTCTCCATACCGAAGAGTAGCAGTTGGTACACAGTAGGTGTTCAGCAAATATACACTGAATGAAGAATGAGTATGGTTTTACCCATTTATAGCAAAATCTGAACTCTGACATGCATGCTGCCCCCTCCACCTCTCAGGGTCCAGTTTCAATGTCACACAGTAGAGTAACTTCTTAACATTGCTTATGAATCTCTTGTAATGTTTGGCAATTTTCAATTTAAATAATTACCATGAGTTCAATTTTCATGCTTACCTTGAACACATAAGGCAAGGCAGAGTAATATGCAAATTAACCATCTCTCCGGGATGCCTAAGCCACGCTCGCCAGCCAAGCCATGCCCACCAGCTGTATGCAAATTAACCCAGCCAAGATGGAGGCCGGCAGCCACGGAGCTAGAGCAAACAGCAGGCTTCCGTTGAAACTGCCTGCCTAGGCTGGCTGAGCCTCTGCTCATGGTAACAATGTTTCAATTATAAAAGCCACGGAGCTGAAACAAACAGGAGGCTTCCTTACCTGCGTAGGCCTCGGCTCAAAGCAACAGTGTTTCAATTATAGAAGATAAATAAACCCCAGAAACCTGATTCCAGCCAGCCTCACTGGGATGTTGGGTCAATGGGAGCTGTGGGCAGCCTGAAAGCCTGAAAACGGCCCTCAGCTCCTCACCCAGGCTGGCCAGGTACCCCAGTAGGGACTCAAACCTTGAAGGGACTGTGAGCAGCCTGAAAATAGCCCTCAGCCCATCACCCAGGCTTACTACACCCTAATGGGGTAAGGGTCCACACTGGGGGGCTTGGCCAGCCTGCAAACAGCCATCAGCCCCTCACCCAGGCTGACCAAGCAAGCCAGCAGGTGGATGCTTTCAAACCTGGCCAACGCTTGGCTAACTCTAATAACCTTTGCAGTTCACTTGAAAAGTCACTTCCTCCTGGAAGCCTTCACTGACTCCATGAACCAACCCAGTTACAAGCTCCCAGGGTTCTTTCCCTATTATCTCACTGCTTCTTTGTCTACCTCACTAAACTCTAAGCTCCAGAAGAGAAAGAACCAAAGCTACTTACCACAATGCGGCCATTCAACAAATGCCCAAGGAATGAATGAGCACATGAATGATAGAAAAAATGAAGTGTAAAAGTGTGAACAGCAAACCAGGTATGGAAAAACACCATAAAGACACAACAGGAAGAAAAGCCTGGTGTAGTCAAGGGTACAGAGATATGGGGTTGCATAAGAGAGGAAATATTTAGGGTGGGTATATGTACATTGTATATGGGGGGGTATAGTAAGCTGAAGTTTTAAAGGCCTTGAATCATAGTAAAGAATCTGTACTTTCATCTCAATGATCCACAAGTTCCTTAAGTCAGGGAATAGTATCATTAGATGTTTACTTTTTAAAAATTATGTCAGTGGTTCAGTAGTGGAAAGACTGGAAGAAGGGAAAAGAATAAAGGTTCAGAGAACTGTTAGGAAGCTACTATAATTAATTACTTAGTTCACAATTTCTCAACCTTGGTACTGTTAACATCTTGGGCTGGTATTGTGGGTGACTATTTTGTTCACTGTAGTATGTTTATGGCATCTTTAGTCTCTGTTCACTAGATGCCAGTAGCACTTGTCCTCTAAAGTATGACAACAAAAAATATGCTCATAAATTACCACCAGATATTCCATGGGGGATAAAATCACCCCTGGTTATTCAGACAACCACTGGTGTAGGGGATTGGTAATAAGGCAGCATTACAGGTGGATGGTCCTTAGGATGAGAGACTGGGTCAAATACAAGGACACTGAATGAAAGTGCCAGGCCTCTAGTAGATTTTAAAAAAGCAGAGATATATTACAGTAAAACATTAAAGACTTAACTAGGCCTAGCCCAATTCCTAGAATTTCCTTTTGGGAGACAGATATCAGTATTTCTATTATCATGTGCAGTGACAAATATGTGCATATATTATCTATTTAATTTTTATTTTTATTAATTTATCTCAAACCACTTTACACACAAGGAAACAGAGGCTCTGAGAGATCATGTCAATTGCATGCCTCTGGTTAGAACTCTGGTCTATTACACTTAAAGCTTGGGTGCCTTTTTTTCCTCCTAGAAATAAAGCCTTAATTGAGAATTTTGATTAATTAAATTTATACGGACCCAGAATAAAAGAGACTTTATTTGGGGTTCCACAAACCCCAAACCACCAGAGCAAGAATGTAAGGAAGATACATTTCCTGGTGCCATACTTTATTGATCCTGCAGCACCTCTCCCTTCTTTGCTTCACCAGACATTGGGATCTCTTTAGCCATTCAGAGTTCCATGCAGAACTGCACGCCCCCTCCATCCCCCAGGAGGACTCACTCAGCATCTCCTTCAGGAGTCCACTCCCTTTTGCAAACTGCCCTTGTCTAATCTGAATGGGAATGAGGTCCTCTATTTCAAACTAGAAAACTCTCGCTGTGTTAAAAGAGAAATTCAGGCAATATGTTCAAATAGGGTAAGCAGCCAAAGTCTATCACACTGAATTAGTGGCAAAGATAGTTCCCATGACTTAATTAATTCTCCTATTATCAGCAGCCATACTCTTCAACTGAATCTCATTTGCATATGCCTGTAGAGCCTCATTATTTAAGTTTAAAGGCACTTAAAATCAAGTCACACAATGGTTCTATGTACTCAAATCAGTGCTGCTATTCACAGAAAAACACTGAATAGATATAAAGAGTGGGTGATTAGATGCCCGCATTCCAACAATGTTCACTGAGCACCTACTATGTGCAAAATATTAACACATTTCACTCTTGATATAGGAAGCCATGCATTTAAAACAATGCTATCCTGTCGAGTTACTGATGTGCATTGTATTTCCTGGTCATAGGCAACGTTCACACAGAAACATCTGGATGAAAATTGAAGAATTCAATTACTGAGATCCAAGTGGGAATATTCGTTTCCTAGTAGCTGGGTAATTGACTTATCACTGGAATCCTACAGACATAGCCCAAAGCTATTTTGCCAAAGACAGAATGAATGGCAGTTGTTGCTTTTTTTAAGCTGCTGTAGAAAAAAAAGATCTTTGCAGCCATGCCTGACATTATGGAGGTAAACACCAAAACATCCAAATGCAATTGCTATTCGGTCACATTTAGATGCTACATTAACCCTCTGATTAGAACAACAGGTATAAAGAAATCTGTGAAGACACTGTCGTGATATTCCCTGAGAGTTCACCTCTGCTAAACTTTCTGACGCATGCATCTGCCCCTGTGTGAAACACCTGTGGAAAGGTGCTAATGTCCCAAGGATAAAGAGAAGCCAGGAATAGGTTTAGGTTTTGCACAACACTAATAGAAATTTTAAAACACTGTTTTGAGTCACGTTTAGTCTAAAAATCCAAGATGAGAACTTTCGTTGTGTGAACCTAATCTCTGAAACAAGAATAGAATTTTAAACGTCTTAGGTGCAAAATGATAGGTCCATTTGGATTTTTTAAAAATAGACTTTCATTAATTTAATCTGATTCTTAGGTTCTCCACATACCTGGAAATGCATGAAGGCGAATTCTCCATGTATTTGATTAAGAAAGAAAGAAGACTGAAAGAAAGTGGGGGTGGGGGTGGGGGTGGGTGGAGATTCAGAGAATGAGAACAGACACACCTCTCCTTACACTCAAAGCCACTCTGCCTTGCAGCCCCACACCCTTTTGTCAAACAGCTTCTTACACAAAAGCCATCTGTAAAGGGAAGGATGTGGCAAAGGAAGCTGTTGACATGCAGTGAAGTTCATCTCTGGCTTTATTAAGAAGAGAAATGGAAAGTGGAAGCTTAGGGCTGCTGATGAGTTCAGATGTGCTGCTTTGCCCGGGTGATGGAGAAGACCTTGTTTACTCTGAGTGCATCCTGGTTCCCAAATCCATAATGACTCCCTAGTGCTTTTAAAACTTTAATGTTCGAAGGAGTCACCAAGGAATCTTGTTACAATGTAGGTTCTGTATGCGCGGGTCGGAATTCTGCATTTCTTCAGACTCCTAGGTGATGCCTGCTGCTGGCCCATGGTCTATACCTCAAGGGCCAACATGGTCAGACTCATCTCCTTCTGCTCAGGACTGTCTGCTCCTGCACCCCAGCCACGCTGAGCCACCCGCTCCCTCCTCAACCATGTGCTCTCTTGCTCTTGTGCCTCAGCTTCTTCTGACCTCATCCTTGAACAGTTCCCCCACACTGTCCACTGAATCAAAACATATTTTCTCCCTGCTTTGCTGCCGGCTCATTTCCAGGGTGGGTGTGCAATTCTCCCTTCCCCTGTATCTGCTGCTGCTTTTGCAGGCTGATGGAACACTTTACCTCTTTCTCTTCTTCTCCCTCTCTCTCTCTGTGGAAGCACCCATCTTATATAAAAACTGCTATTTGAAATTCTGACCCTGCTATCTGGCTTCTGTAACACTTGCTGGCTTAAATAATAAGGAAAATAAGACCTCCCATTCCAGAGAGGCCACAAACCTTCCCCAGATGAAGTTATCAGTGCTGGCGCCAGGACAGGCCTTTGGTTGAGGTCTCAAAGCCCCAGCACATAGGGCCCTTTAAGAACTTGCAAAGGGGACCAGAAAACCCCATATTTGGGAGACAAAGAAGGTAAAAAGATTTTAATAGGGAAACTTCCTCCACGTTGGGGCCCAGAATTTGAAATACAGTTTTTTCTCAGCCCATGTGTAATTAATAATAATAATAATAATAAAGTGTAACTCCTTCTTTCTAAGCATTGCTTAGTTCTTCTCCAGTCTTCTGTAACACTCTCTCATTTGAATACTTAGTGAGGTATAATAAAAGGCTGTGCTGAAGATAGGATTGTGTGGTGGATAGAGTTCTTGCATTCTTGACTTTCATGGGCTGGGGAGGGAGCATTTGGAGAAAATAGGGTGAAGCCCAGCAAGTCAGTGCAGCTTAGAGGTGTCCTTAGAGAGGAAAGCATGGACCACTCTGGAATGACTGAAGAGCTGATTTGTAAAGGAAAAATTTACAAGGCCAAGAAAGGAATGGAGAGCCTTCAGATAGAAAAAAATTGTGTCATAAGGAACAGCAGACCAAGGAAGGGAGGAATGAGATTGCATAAGAGCAAGGGAGAAGGCCGTGAGATGCTGCTGCTGCTGTATAAAGGGCAAGACAGAGTGTCAACTGTTGAGGCTAAAGTCACTTTAGCTTCAGCTGAGATTCATGGACATCTTCTCAAGAGCTGGAGGCCAGGAAACCTCCTTCGGTCCCTTCATTTGATAAAATCTCATTTGGAATTCTGGAAAACCACAGTCTAGTCTTCTCAGGTATACACAGAAGAAATGCACACCCGGTCCTTGGCCATTGCTTGACCCATAACTCACATCTTCTGTAGCAGCAGTTTCCATCTCCAGCCATTTTATTTCCCCAGAAGTATGTCCTGAAGCAAGTAGTTTAGACCAATAGGGGAGTGGAGAAGTGAGACAAAGAAGGGAAGACAATCTATACACAGTTGCCCAAGGTAAGGGCTAGGGACACTGACCCACCATACCATTGAAAATCTCTGTGTAACTTTTGACTTCCCCAAAACGTAACTGCTAATAGCCTACTGCTGACTGGAAGCCTTACTGATAACATACACAGTTGATTAACACATTTTATATGTTATATATTACTAGAGACCTGATGCACAAAAATTTGTACACTCAGGGGGGGTCCCTCAGCCTGGCCTGTACCCTATTTCAGTTTGGGACCCCTCGGGGTATGTCCACCTGCTTGCTTAGGCCCACTCCCCAGGGGATCAGGCCTAAGTTGGCAGTCAGACATCCCTGTGGGAGCATACTGACCACCAGGGGGCAGCTCCTGCATTGAGCATCTGCCCCCTGGTGGTCAGTGTGTGTCATAGTGGCCAGTCATTCCCATTGGTTCTGCTGTTAGGGTCAATTTGCATATTACCCTTTTATTACATATGATAGAGGCCTTGTGCACAGGTTGGGACCAGCTGGTTTGCCCTGAAGCGTGTCCTAGATCAGGGCAGGAGTCCTGCTGGGGTGCCTGGCCATCCTGGGTGAGGGGCTGATGGCTGTTTTCAGGCTGGTCAAGCCCCCAGTGGGGACCCTCACCCCATGGGGGTTTGGCTAGCCTGGGTGAGGAGCTGAGGGCTGTTTGCAGGCTGGCCACAGCCCCTTCATGGTGGGGGTCCCACTGGGGTGCCTGGCAAGTCTGTATGAGGGACTGATGGCCTTTTTCAGGCTGGCCATGCCCTCAGGCTGGAAGCAGGTATCTGGGATTTATTTATCTTCTATAATTCAAACTTTGTAGCCTTGAGTGGAGCTCAGGGCCAGCAGGGAAGGTGGGAAGCTTGGCTTCCTCTATTGCCAGTGGCAACTCCAGCTCCATGGCTGCTGCCATCTTAGTTGGGTTAATTTGCATATTTTTCCTGATTGGTTGGTGGGCGTGGCTTGTGGGTGTAGCAGAGGTGTGGTCAATTTGCATGTTTCTCTTTTATTAGATATGTATTCTTACAATAAACTAAGCTGGAGAAAATAAAATATTATTAAGAAAATCATAAGAAAGAGAAAATATATTTACAGTATTTTTTGAAGAATATCCATGTATAAATAGAT
The DNA here is from genome assembly GCA_004026665.1 of Murina feae. NCBI lineage: Eukaryota > Metazoa > Chordata > Mammalia > Chiroptera > Vespertilionidae > Murina > Murina feae. Next base: position 9,181 of record PVJC01030396.1, on the reverse strand, counting down.
CTTTATGGTTCAAACCCATTTTATTCAAGGGTCAACTGCATTATCAAGCCAGCTACCATGGGGAGTGACTTGAAGCTTCATCCCACCGGAGAGAGCCGGGAGCCAAAGTGAAACATATGTCTCTGAGTTGTTCCACCTGTGGGACAAGGAGGCTGGGTGTATTGAGCTGGGGGTAGCACAGGAGTTGCTTCTCCAGCTCTTCCGGTTGGCCATGTATGGCAAGAGCATCTCCTACAGAAAAAGAAAGCCCTTGGGCAGAGAAACTTAAGAGCTGACAGCTAGGAGCCTTGTGAGTCCATGCTGAACTGGTGAGGTGGGGGCCCATGAGCAGAGTGCTGCAAGTGTCTGCCATGTGCCCCACACGATCCAGGGCCTGCCTTCCCTCCTCTTTGCCTGCCCCCAGCACCACTTCTAGACCAATTTTTCCAGCATCTGACTTTGCTGATCAGTCTCCTGTTTTGGGTCCTCCTCCAACTGAAGCTTCCCTCTCCACCTGCTTGCTACCCAGTACAGTTCACCTTGAAGGACTCAGGAAGTGTTCACTGAATTCCATCTAATGTCTCAAATCTGACAGGCCACCGGGTGAATTTATCTTTCCATGACACGAAAACGAAATGGAGACGACTTGCCATCAGGTACATATTTTATCTGTAGGTCAACATTTATATTACATCCTAGCCTTCTGGTAATTGATGGAACTTGTGAGAGTAAAAATTTTTTTGTCTCTAAGCCTATATATTCGGATTCAATTATATCACCATGTCGCATTTAAGGGATTATATTACATTGCCGCTTCTCTGTCCCAGCTGTGTACAATCCTGCAATATTAGAAAGGTTTTTCTCTAATACCTAAGCCTCCAGTATATTTCCCCTGTGGTTTGCTGTCACAAGCTCTTTTTGGATATGAATGGCATCACACTTAGGAGCCTGCAGTGCCAGCTACAGCTTTTGCCTCTTCCCCATTCAACCATCTTCAGCTAACTGAAAGGAGAACTAACCCCACCCTTCTCAGACCATGTGCCTGGGGTAGTATAATACCAGCAGTAGGCATGTGACTCAGGCGTGGCCAATCAGAGCACTGGATTTCCTTTGGCCACTGTAATTGGTTCCACACAGGCACATGACCCTTTTAGAAAATGCAATATGATGTTTGCCGGAACTGCTTAAAATATTTTTCCTACTTTATTCTGGACTTGAACCTGAAAGGATGTTGGACTGGAACTGCTGGCAACAATCTTATTGTCAAACCTGAGGCCGAGAATAATCATAGCAGGGAAGGAAAGCAGAACTGAGAGATGGAGGAAGGCTGAGACCAGATGAGCAGGTCAGCCAAGCCTGAAGCCAGGGATCTTTCTGGCTTCATTGTTATATTAAATAACACATCTCTTTTGGTTTATGACAGTTTTTGTTGGATTTTCTGTCCTTTGCAACAAAAACGTCCCATTTCTGCCTCTTTTCTAGTTCAATTTTTAAAGTTAATTTTCCTCCTCTTTCAAATGAAAACATCCCCCAGACAGGGATGTTGTGAAGAAGAAATGGGGTGCTGTACCCAAGCCGCGTAGCACTGTGTCTGCCCCAAGGCCTCTTCTTCGTTCCCATCCATCTCCCTGCACTGCCCACTGTCCTTTCCCAAGTCCATATGAGTTCATTAAAGGTAAATTTCTACACATTGGCTATATTCCCATGATTGGTAAAGTCAGGAAAAAGGCACTCATGGAAACCATCATGTTCAAATACTTCACGGCCAATACCAGACTCCATGATGGGAGTGGAGGGGCTGCCAGCTGCCCTCACACTGCAATTGAGAAGACTTGGGCCACTTCTGTGACTGGAAGAATTTGTCTCCTCTGGACCTCGGTAGTTGTCATTCCCAAATCAGAGGAATAGTAGAGAGATGGTATCTAAGGTTATGTTCAGCTCTAAAATACTCCATGCTTCATTTCACTCATTACTCAGTAGAGTCTAAAATACCTGTACTTGTAGTCACAGCAAGGCCAAGGCTGGGTGAGGCAAGTGGGTACCTAGGACAGAGAGTATAAGGAGGCTCTCACTTTCAGATGCTGACCCTGTGCTAGCATAACACTAAAAGTAAGTGCTTCCTTAAATTTAGTCCCCTAGGCTCCAAACCTGATCGCCCTGGTCTCAGCCCCGAAATGTTCCACCTACAGCAGCCCTGGCCTCAGATACGGGGAAGGTGAATACTCTGTTCACTACAGCTGATTCTAACTAGCTAATCCTACTACACAACTTTGAATTTTGAGTTACACCCAGGAAACCAGACCCTTCGGGGCCCAACTGAAGATGTATCCTGGCCTATGAATTATAGGACTCATTTTAACCAACCATGGACAGACATATGAATCACATTGCTCTACCAAAAGTCCAAGTTTTCTGTTTCGAATTAGCATAAGCACCATGAACCTCCCCCAGCCCTCACCCTGGCTTTCCTAGCACATCCCAAGTACTACCAATACCTCAACTTTTCATGAAATGACTCGGGGAGTTTTTCATTGGTGTCAGTCCTCATTTGGCAAATATATTGATGGAGCTTCTTTAAAAATAAATAGATGGATTAAATAAATAAATATCTGAAAATAAATAAAAAACTCCTCTGGTGCTGTTGCGTTATTCTTTGACAACATACATATCAGACAGCCTTGGGAGGATGTTGATTTCACTTCATTCATTCATGGTGAGGTGTACATGAAGGAAAAAAGGTGAGTGGGGAAGAAATATTCAAGTATTTCCATACTGAGAACAGTATGAAAGAATGAGAAACAAAAGGAGGGGCAGCAATTGGAAGAGAGTCATTTCAGACGCCATCTTTGATGTACATATTCACATACAAAGAAGCTTATAAATGTATTTTGAGCATTTACAAAATACTGGACACTTTACATGTGATTAAACAAATAAATGTAATGCTCTCCCCAAATGAGACAACATTGTTGTCTCTGGTTTGTGAGAGTAAACTAAGGTTGAGCCCAAGTCAGTTTCTCAAGGTCGCAGGACTCAGCTGGTTGGAGAGTCTATGTTGAAAATGAGATCTCTCTGACTTTAAAGACGGCCAACTCCTCTCCACAGTTTTGCCAGGAATCAGTGTGAGTTTGATTGACTATTTGCCCTTTATGCTCCCAAAGGTTTCAGCGCTTCTGGTCATTAGCTAAGTTGTAAGGCAGAGGAGTTTTAACTCTCTGGCCAGCAAGAGAGTCAGTTTTAATAGCCTGTTCCAGTGGATGGAGTAACAAAAGAGCTCTTTTTGGATAATTAGGGGTTTTGATTTTATGCTTTTTGAGCAAAGTCTAACAGCTGTGGCTGAAACCATATTTGCAGCCCAATTCTCGTTACTAGGGTGTCCATAGCAGCAACTGTAATATCCAAAAGGAGCATTAAGTGTGTGTTCCCCTTCCCCCACACACATCTAACTCGTCAGTAGCAAATACCTTGCTGATAGCCCTGAAGTTTGACAGCTATAGGAGAGAACATTTTCCAGTTATTGTTCTTTAAGGAAAATAGTTTTGAGTGGATTCTAGGGCAATTTGCCTGGTTTCTTTACTAATCTGAAGCTCAAAACCTACCCTGGTTTTTTGGAAATTGAAAACTGCAAAACAGTCATCTCAAGGAATCGCTCCAATGCTGCTGCACCTGCTATTTTACGGTTCTCTGAAAAGGCATTTGTTTGTGGGATACACAATTAATGTCATTTAGTTCCTTCCAAACACTGGATTGTGGATGAAGAATCATCAGAGGGGAACGTGAACAGCTCTTGGAAGCAATACTTGTAGGAAACATACATTTAGAGCAAGTGACTGGACTAATATTGGCTCCTTCAGAGGGACAAGGGGATGAGTCTGGCAACTGCCCAGGGCAGACATTGATATTTCCTACTCTTACACATATATACAGAATAAAACTAACTACCTAAAGGAAAATGGACCATTCTGGGGTGGATTTTGCTTAACGCTTGAACATATGGGCTTGCCCTCATTTCAGATTGCATATTTGATACTGATATTCACATTCAAATGAGTTCCGTTATGTAATGTAAAGAAAGAAAGACCTACAAAATATCATCTGCAATGGATGTGATCAGTTAGATAATATCTGTGGTTCTTTATAGCCTAAAAAGCCTCAACAATTAGTTGTGATTACTCCTGTTAAGCTATTTGTTATGCCCAGTACACACATTATATTTGTTTATTTCACTATTTCCCATCTACTCCATCCCAGACTATGAGCCCCTTGAATATTCCATTACATACTCAACTCAGTGAGTTCCTGTGAAGCTCTGGGTCCCTACACCTGGACCATAACTGATCCTTCATATATGCTTGCTGGATGCACTCATTTTCCAAAGTGATCTCCAACTTCATGCATTATTTCTAATAATGTCTTAACAACTTTAATCACAAAAACAGGGCAACTGTGTATATGTGTGTATATAGTACAATAGATATATGTGCTTTATACATATCATAAACAAGGAAATAGATATAAGGATGTTCACAGCAGCATTATTTATGATAGCAACAAATTTGAAACTATTAGCTACCAATAGGAATACAGATACACAAATTATGTAATATTCATACAATGGAGGACTCTTCGGCAATAAAAATACACCAAGAGAGCAACACTAACATGGATGGATCTCACAAGCAACGGTGAACAAAAAAGCAAAAATGCTGAATGCCACGTGCAGTTATATGCTAGTATATTAAACTAGAGGCCTAGCGCATGAAATCATGTGTAGGGTCCGTAGGCCTAGCCTGTGATCAGGGCCATCTTCTGCCTGTTTGCCAATTCCCAGGCCCAACCCCGCCTCCGCCACTGGGGCAGGCAGGTCTTGGGTGTACCCCCCAGCTTCCATCAGCACTGCAATCCCTGGCAGCAGCAGGAGAGGTCCTGAATGGGCAGCGAGTTCCATCAGTGGCCGGCCTGGCGCATAGGCATGGAGGTTAAGTCACCGGCACCCGCATTCCCACTGGATTGAGCCCCCGAGCAGCCTGGGATGAGCTGGGGGTCACAATGGCCTGACAGCCAGCCGGTCCTCCTGCCACTGACCTCGGTTCCCCTGTCCACCATCACTGATCCATTGGAGCCTGTGAGCCCGGGGGGAGGGACCAAGAGGTCAGCTGACCCGCCTTCTCGCCTGTCCCCAGTCCTGCCCCACTGCCACTCACCCACTTCCTCATGGTCCCCCATTCTCTTGCGGGCGGGGTTTGAGGAGGGGAGGGACCGAGAGTTGGTCAATGCACCTCGTGGCGACTGGTTGAGCAGTCGTTCCAGTCATTATGCTTATGGTCCCTGGACATTTATTATACAGGATTGGAAAACTTACTGACCGGGGACTCCTCCTTTAGTGGTTAGAGTCTAAAGACTTTCATGGGAATAACAGTCACCCAATAAGTCCAGGTAGGCTAGCTCAAAACAAGGTCACTCCTCTCTCATGTTATAGTTCAATGAAGTTGGTGGCAAAGCATTGCTCCACACAGTCATTCAGGGACCCAGTATTGTTCCTGGAAGTTCTACCTCCTTGAGAACATTGGGACCTTCTCAATGCAGACATCTGAGGGGAGAGCTTAGACTATTACTTGGGAGGTTTTGATGGGTCAGATCTACAGGTGATGCATTTCATTCACAATCTATTGATAAGAATTTTATCACTTGCTGTGACTTAGTTGCAAGGGATGCTGGCAAATATATTTTTATGTTAAAAGAAAGTAGGTGGGGGCTTTTTAAAGTATATTTTTATTGAGAGAGAGATAGGGGGAGGGATAGAGAGATAGAAACATCGATATGAGAGGAACATCATTGATTTGCTGCCTCCCACAACCCTCCACTGGCATGTGCCCTATCCAGGAATCTAACTGGTGACCTCCTGGCTCATAGCTCAGTGCTCAACCACTGAGCAACACTGGCCAGGATTGGTGGGGCCTTTTTTTTTTTTTTAAAAAAAAAAGGAGATTTCATTGTGATTACCACTGGGTGGGTGGGGGAGTGAAATATATGCAGTAGAGAAGAAATAAAAAGGTTTCATCTGTACTGCTGTGTTTTATTTCTCAAGTTGTGTGGGATGCATACATGAGTTTTTATTATATTTTTCTTTAAACATTCATTTTTTTTCTTGAAGTATGTTGTAATACAATAAAACTTTTATTAAAATAATGAGACAGAATGTAAGGTCTTTAATCAAAGAGACTCAGATTAAAACAATTCTTTCATATGGAATATATAGGAGAAGTGAATCAAAATTCTAGTCTGTAATCTTGGGAAAGGAGTAGGAATTTTGCAAATTAGAATGATGCAGGTACAGAGGGCTGATCCCTATTTGTGCTGGACTGTCCTTTGAATCAACATTGATTCTGGAAAGGGGTGGAAATGAGGACCAATAATTCTACTCAAGAGGGAGGGGCAGGAGAGTCCTAACACCCAATTCTCTCAGTCTACTCTTTGGTTGACTAGAGCTCCCTACTGCTATGCATCTGCGCTGGGTCCTTGGGTACCACACTTTCTTATCAAAGAATTTGAGAGTGGGAAGGGTCCACAGAGACATGCACTCATATCAGCTCTCTAAAATGAGTAGAAGTAGCCTCCATTATGTTTGGCAGGTAATCATCTGGCCCCTGCTAAAATACTCAGTGAAGAGTGCTCTAGGCCTTCTCTATAGTCCTGACTGTTTATTATACTCCCTTAGATGCTACCTTCTGCCAGAAGAGGGCTAGGCAATCCAAGGTAATGTGTACCATGTTGCCAGCTGAGCTTCTTTTCTTGATAAAGGTAATGGTCCCTCAATGTCTTAATCCAATGTATTAGAGCAAGTGGGACTCTCATCAGATCTTGTAGGTGCTCACTTACTATCTGCTTATTTCCAAATTTCTAAGATAACCCTTTGCGACTGCAGGACACATACCTTAGGTCAAAGTGAAAAATGATTTTTTGACCACCTAAAGTTGATATTTGGTCAGTGGATGGTCAGTGCCGTGGTTCTAAAGGTGGTATTTCCTTACTCTGAGCTCCTGGCACACTTCGCTTACTTCTTTTTTATACTTCATATATTCTGCCTTCAATGCGAGAGCAACATTTGAATATATTTCCTCTGGTATTTGATGAGTTCCTCACAGACCTTACTGATCAGCCACAATCTCTGGTCTACAGAAGATGGCCAGTGATAACAGAAAAACGTGGACGTGCACGTTAGAAAAACAGTGGGGGAGTGCTCGCTTCGGCAGCACATATACTAAAATTGGAACAATACAGAGAAGATTAGCGTGGCCCCTAAAAAAAAGAAAGAAAAGGAAAAACAGGGAGGAAAAGAACTTGAAAGTATTCATGGAATGTGAGACTACTATCTGAGTCATGAATGAATGATTATCCAGCTACAAAATAAAAAATAAACTATAGCAGGGATAATACAAGATTTCAATTAGAAGCTAGTTGAACATTTAAATTACAAGCCAATCGAAAGGCTTTCAGAATACGGGTAAATGACAATACTAAAAGCTGAGGCCACCGGGAGTATAAAATCTCCCCCTTTTCCTAGACATTTATGAGTCAGCTGTACTCGTGTGCTAAAGTTCTTGAAGATGCACCTTTTACAAAGCAAGAGAGATAAGGTTGAATGTGACAGTTCCCACCATTTAGACAGGAGTATTCAGTTTTGAAAGTGTCAACCTTCTCCTTCCCACTCGAGTAGAGATCCAGTTGAGAGATAAGTACAAAAGTCAGGTTAAAAAATATGACTTCAGTCCTTGGGAAAATCTGCTGGCCACCCCATAAGGACAGAGCCAGCTCAATTGCGCTTATGGCATAGCTAAGAGATGATGACAAGGAGGTGAACCATGTTCATTTCATCCTCCCAGATCACTACTAAGAAAAGACACTCCTCCTGAGGGGGCAGTGAGGGGATGAGAGAACCCACGGCAGTTAGACCAATGGAAACTTATCACCTAGAAATAGAAATGGTAAATACGTGTTTCCCATCAATGAGGTATGATTCCCCAACTCTGTCTGTAGTCTGATGACTCATTGTTCCCCATAAAACAATGGGAATAGGTTGGAACCGTGGTTCTTGTCCATGACCCAGTAGAAAGCTCTGTTGGACAGGTTCTGTGAACACTGCACCCCCTGACTGACACCAAGAAACAGCAGTACACCCACTCCTATCAGGAGGTATGCTGCACCCCACTCCTCCTAGCCCCAGTGACTGCTGCTAGAAATGCAAAGCCAGTTGTGGTTAGTAAATACATAAGTGGATTTGAGTGTCAATAGCAAGGTGCAGAAAGAACCAGCGAGAGTGAATTAAAGCTGCTTAGATTCTGCTGACTGGTCTGGGGTAGAAATGGTGCTGGCTGATTGTACACTTCTCTGTCAGAGCCTGAGAAGCTCAAGGGGACTGTTCTGGAAAATCCCACAGCAGTTACAAATTTATGGTCACAAGTATTCTGTGGTTAGTGTGCAATTCTAGCTGAGGCGTTAGAATCCAGTGTTTCAATTCCATTAAAAAAAAAAAAAAGACTGTGAAACCCAGGAAGCACATCAATCTTTTTTAGTATAATTAGATAGTCTTTTGTGGCTTTGTTCTATGACTTTGGAGTAAATTTATATAAGTACTAGAGGGCTGGTGCACAAAAATTTGTGCACTGGGGGGGGGGGGGTGTCCCTCAGCCTGGCCTGTGCCCTCTAGCAATCCAGAACCCCTTGGGAGATGTCCACCTACTGGCTTAGGCCCACTCACCGGGGAATTGGTCCTAAGCTGGAAGCCAGACATACCTCTGGCAGCCCAGGGGCCCTCAGGGGATGTCCACTTGCCAGCAGGAAGCAGGCCTAAGCTTCAGTCGGACATCCTTAGCTCTGCTGAGGAGGCGGGAGAGGCTCCCACATGACTACTGTGCTGGCAGCTGGCAGCCTGGCTTGTGGTTGAGCAGAGCTCCTCCTGTGGGGGTGCCCTGACCACCAGGGGACAGCTTCTGCATTGAGCATCTGCCCCCTGGTGGTCAGTGTGTGTCATAGTGACCAGTCATTCCCAGTGGTTCTGCTGTTAGGGTCAATTTGCATATTACCTTTTTATTATATAGGATAGAGGCCTAGTGCATGGGTGGGGGCTGGCTGGTTTGTCCTGAAGGGTGTCCTGGATCAGGGTAGGGGTCCCACTGGGGTGCCTGGCAATCCTGGGTGAGGG
>PVJC01030395.1:0-21215 GCA_004026665.1 Murina feae | reverse complement strand
TTGAAGTAGAAACTAGGAGCCTAGCCAAACGACAGAATGGTGGTTCAGGTGAGATACGATAGTAATTGGACCAGAGTGACAGGTGGAAAACAGTGACAACTGTTAAGTTCTGGAAATATTTTGAACACAGGTGCAAACAGAGTTCCTAATAAATTTGGCACGAGGTATAAGAAAAAGAAAGAAGTCAAAGATGATTCTAAGTTTTTGGACTGAGTAACGAGAAATAAAGCACTGCCAATAACCAGCCTACTCTGACCACTTGCCTGAAAATTCCTCTCTATTGTATTTTCCAAATTATCTAATGATCACTTTCCACAATTCAGTTATATAGCACCAAGGCTCTCCCAAATAAAACTTAAGCTCCAACATGGCATGGCAGAAATATTTTTGTCTGGTTTTATCCCAAGACAACTACATTTGTCTAGATGCATCCCAAACACTTAAAACAGAGCCTGGCTATTTTAATAGGTATTCAAAAATATTTTGGCTCCGAAATTCAGGCTCCAAAAGGTTGAATAACATGTCTAATGTTATATATCTAGGAACCAGTAACAACGGATTTGACTACAGGTCTTTCTGGCCCCGTCCACATTTTTTCTCCTATTTCCTAATTATACCTTGGCTGAAATATTAAAATCAGTATTTCTATCTCTTGAAACAGAAATTTCTTCCCTGTGGCTTTATTATATCATGTTGTTGAGCAGTATGGTAGAAGATGTGGCTGATGGTGAAGTACTAACTATTAATACACACTTCCAGATTTATCAGACTGAAGAGTCAGCTGGGTCTCAGAGAGAGGGGCCAAATTCTGGAGTCAAAAGACAAGGGTTTGAGGCCTGCCTCCAACAATTACTTGTTATAGAATCTGGTGAAGTCAATCATCTTGCCTAATCCCCCATCTCCTTGTCTACAAAATAAATTCATTGTATCATCTACCTTTCTGGGTGAACAGGATTAGTTTAGAAATACAATCCAACAAGGTCAGCAAGTTGTAATTAGCCTTATAAATATTTTATCAAGATGGCTTAAATTTGATGACATTGAAGGAGAACACAATTAAAAATGCTCTATGTCAATAGTCTATTCAATAGAAAGTATCTTATTTTTTTCAAAGATCTTTCCATATTTCTTTTTATTAAATATTTTTATGTTTTTTAATGATTTCAGAGAAAGGAAGGGAGACAGAGAGAGAGACAGAAACAACAGTGATGAGAGAGAACCATCACTCAGCTGCTTCCTGCAAGCCCTCTACTGAGGACTGAGCCTGCAAGCCAGGCATATGCCCTGACCAAACATTAAACCATGACCTCCTAGTTCATGGGTTGACACTCAACCACTGAGCCATACTGACTGGGCTAAAAGGCATCTTGTTTTTGTGTTGTTTTTTCCCCCCATCCAATCCCATTGGCTTTACTTCCTTCTCCACATTTCCTACTTTATCACATTTCTGATAAAAACATGAGGGTCCCCTCAAACAAAAGTCTCAGAATGTGCATCACAGGCCCTTCCCCTCTGACTCAGTCCAGAGGTTATTAACACACATCCTCCTCTGCAAACAGAAACAAGAGAGCATATTAAAGGCCTCCCTTCTGCTCAATAAACCCTCTAGAAAATTATCTAAACTTTATTCTAATGTGTCAGATATTCAGCCAGGTCACTGGAGAAGCAAGCCCAATTTATGACAGCACAGTCTCGGGTACAATCTACACACGAGCAGGCAAATGCTGAGCACAGGAGCAGAGTCCTGCCCCAAGGTGTCTGCACATCCCTCTGGATTCTCTCAGCCTCAGGTTTTTAAGAAAAGCGAATGCCCTTCCAGCCAGCTGTCAATTTAGGTTAGGGTTTCAAGGGAAGTGTTTTTCTCTCTAAAGCATCCAAAAGCCTGAAGCTTACTGATTTCTATCCTATGATGCCCATATTCCAATCTCTAGATTATGTGGTGCCTCTCTGGAAATCCAGGGGATGGCAACATGGCAAACTGTGCTGCCAAACACTGCTCTTTTTGTAAATGTAATATTTTAGCCCCAATTCATATCATCCTATGACCTCTCTCCTCTAGAGTTTACTCCTTATACAGGGATAAGCAAAAGTAGGTTACAGCTGGTTGTATGGAAAAAGCCCTGCAAGTCACGATTATTACAGTAGTGAATAAATACACTCTGCTTCATCTACTCACAGCTGTAAACCTAATTTTTCCTGCCGATGTATATCTCTGACTTGGTTCTTACAACATATTGTCATCTCTATTACCCATTTTCTTTTAATTTTTTTATCTATTTTTCTAATTACCTCCAATTTCTCAGCTATTCTCTACTTTGTTAATTAACAGACTTTTAGATAAACACAACAGTAGTATTCTTAAGACTGATAGATTCATAAATACATATTTTATTTGCAAAAGAACAAATATAATTATTAAACAAATCATTGTAAGACGTGTCTTCTCAAATGTTAAAAACTTCAATATCTTGATTTGGGAGATGGTTATATAGGGTGTATATCCACACATCGAGCTGTAAACTAAAGATGTGTGCACTTGGCTGTGTACATGTTATACCTATTTTCTTAATGAAGAAAAAAATCCCTGAATAGAGAGGATTCTTCAGAGAGACAGGGAGGAGGAGAATCTATCAATCAAACATTCAATGATTTTGCTTAGCAGAAGGAAAATGGGGGGGTGGGGAAATTATTCTCAGAATAATCAACAGCATTATAACCTCAAGTCTACTGGGAGGGACTAAAATTTTTGCACCACTAAAGTAAATTAATGTAGCCATTTACTAAAGAATAATTTAGACAATGAAATCTCAAGCTCTCTAACACATCTCCAATATTAAAAAAGAAACTCATGGCCCCTGTTTGGCTCAGAGGACAGAGCATCGGCCTGCGGACTCAAGGGTCCCAGGTTTGATTCCAGTCAAGGGCATGTACCTTGGTTGTGGGCACATCCCCAGTGGGAGTTGGGTAGGAGGCAGCTGATCGATGTTTCTCTCTCATCAATGTTTCTAGCTCTCTATCTCTCTCCCTTCCTCTCTGTAAAAAATCAATAAAATATATTTTTAAAAAAAGGAAACTCATGGATTTTGTTCAAAGCTTTTTCTGTTCATAGAAACAGTGATTGCACAAATAAAATAACTACAATATTGTATTGAACACAACTCTGCCAGACTCTGTACTAGAAACTTCAAATGATATTTTTCATCCACTCAATCACTCAGTCAAATATTGGTTTAGTACTACCATGTGTCAAATACTGTGCTGGACACTTTGAGATATATAATTTCACAGGAGGGAGATTTTTCTCCCTGATTATGTTATGTTTAGTGCAATATTAAAATTCATGTAAATCTTGCAATTTGAGAAATTGAGGCATTGTTTTAAGAATAATCTTAAAAAGTTATCATTGAATTTAAACATTTCACATATACATTGGATATGTTAAATAGAGAATATGTTCCATTTAGATCATATACATTCATATATTTTGGCTTAAGAAGTATGTGCGTCAAGGAAAAAAATGATAAAATTATGCTGGCTTTATCTATACAAAACTCTTCCAGCTCACAGAAGTCTAGGTATAGAAAGAAGTATTGTACAGTATGTCCAGGTTAATAATTTACCTTTGCCATCTTCTCTGCCAATTGCAGCCGGCCATCAAGTTCCCTCCTAATCTGGGCTGCTTGTTCATCTGCATTATCCAACTTAAAAATAAAAAAAAAACACCGAAATTATGTGATTGCTTAATTACAGTGATCTGCAGATTACAGTAAAAACTAAATGACTCAAAACCTTTTAAAATAAATTTTCTCAGCTACCTATTTCAAAGCGAACAGTGGAGGCTATTTAATTAGGTTACCGGTCCAATTAAATTCCTTGGGCGTGTCTTGTTGTGTTTTGGTTCACAATAAAAGTTAACAAATCTCTAAGGTTAGTAGTTCAGTTTATCAAAAAAACCTAATTATAATAATTCTTCACCTAAACTGTACAAAGCTCTAAACCAATAAGTCCTCATTTCCTTCAGGTTATGTTAATTATCATGAAGTTCATTCAGCTCATCTTTCTGTCTTCATGAAGGTCAGTCCTAAATGGCTCCAGGTAGATACATCTCATGTTTTGTTCTTTGAAATTCCCAGAATGCATTTCTGGACTGTGAAATACTGGGTCATATTTCATTTCTTTGTTCTTAAAAAAACACACAAAAAAAACAGTTCCTTCATTTTTATAGGAAGTCTGTATTAGTGCCAAACTATAAGAGTACTATTTGATTGAAATAATTTTCTACCATTCAAGCCTTTATATATGTCTCATTCCAGTACCAACAAACTCATACTGCCCAGACAGCCTTCCATTCTTTCACAGACTGGCACCACTTTAGAATTTCAGTATTGTTCTAAATTGGACTGAAAGCAAGAAAAGCATGCTATCATCATTTTTAAGATATCTGCCACTTACATGAAAAATTACTTTCACTTCTCCACTGAAATAATCTAACTTTTTCTATAACTTCTTTTAATTTTCCTCATGGTTCCTTTCCCCCCAATTATTCATTCAATCCTCCTTTATTAATCCACTAGGGGCCCAGTGCACAAAATTCGTGTGGGAGTGGGGGGGAAGGGATCCTCAGCATAGCCTGCCCCCTCTCACATATTGGGAGCCCTCAGGGGGTGTCCTACTGAAGGCTTAGGCCCGCTCCCTGATCCCCTTGGGGAGTGGGCCTAAGCCACAGTCTGGCCTCCCTTTGTGGGAGGTGACCAGGCTAATCAGGGGAAGCCACCAGCCCCATCACGCCACTGCTGCAGCCACTGCCAGTCACCAGCCATCATGGTGTTTTCATTAACACGGACTCTAGTCACTTCACCATGAAGAAATGACAACTTTCTTTAGGCATTTTCAAGATGTGTCTTTCATAGGATATGACATTTCTTTCTTTCTTTTTTTTATATCCTCACCTGAGGATATGTTTCCATTGATTTTTAGAGAATGTGGAAAAGAAGGGAAAAACAGAGAGAAACATCAAAGTGAGAGGAGCTTTGATTGGTTGCCTCCTGCATGAACCCTGACCTGGGTCCTGGCCAGGGAGGAGCCTGCAACCTAGGTATCTACCCTTGGTCAGAACCCAGACCCTGCAGTCAGTAGGCCGAGGCATTATGCACTGAGGCAAACCGGCTAGGGAAGGATATGACATTTCTTAGCCCTCCAGCAGTGGACCTTCATTTTTTTTCTCCAGGAGTGTAGTGGAAAAACCCTAGATTACCTTTTTGGATTCTTATTACTCAAGTTACTAAGAATATTACCAGTGGCATACAGGGAGCTTAGTCAATGAGTGGTAAGAAAAGGTGTTTCCTCTGTAGTTCACTCTGATCACTGGCTCCACCCCTGCCCCTCCAATCCTAGGCCTGGGCAGGGGACCCCCAAACCCCTCCAATTGCCGGCTTCACCGAGCCCAGGCCTCTGCGATCACCGGCTCTGCCCTTGCCCCACTGGCAGCCTCTGTCCAAGGCTGCAGGCCTGGGCAGGGGACCCCCAGATCCCTGCTTTGCTGGCTCCACTGGTGCCCAGACCCCTGTGATTGCAGGCTCCTCCCCTGTCCCTCCAATTGCTGACTCTGCGGAGCCCAGGTCCCTGCAATCTCTGGCCTTGCCCCTACCTAGGCCTGAGGCCACTGGCTCAGGCCTTATGCCTGAGTAGGGCACCCTCATACTCCTCCGATCACCGGCTCTACCCTTGCTCATGCCTGAGGCTTCTGGCGAAGTCCTCTGGCCTGGGCAGAGGACCCCCAGCCCCCTCTGATCACCTGTTCCATCCCTCAGGCCCCCCGCCTCCCCCACCACCTGCCTGACTAACAGGCCTGACCACTTAAGTGGCGGGGCTGAGCCAGAATGGGCACCTCCATCTTGTGGCTATGGGAGCAGCCATCTTTTGTCACGGAGTGACACCTAATTTGCATATTACTATTTTATTAGATAGGATTATAAAACCTGTTAAACTGACCTGAGTCATGCACAATATGGGAAGCACTGGGGGCTAGAGATGTGAACCAGGTAGATGTTTCTTTGAACTCATTCCTTCCTCTATCCCATTTTTACCATTAAGAGGCCTGCACCACACAATAAAACCATGTCTTAGTAAAGATCCAGCTAAAGATCGAATTAGCACTGAGTGCATTAAACATCTAGGAGAATGCAGATTAATTTGTCCATTTGCTAAAGAACTAAAAGCTGACCATGTTACCTTTTGAAATTCACCTTAACAAGAAAAAGGTAAGTAGGAGCAAGCCAGATCAACAGGATGGTGGTGTTGGAATGTACATGGAAAGCAAAGAAAAGGGAAGATGTTCCAGTAAGAGGCACCAAGTCTGGAGTTGAGACTAGACAATGGATGGGAAATGAAATACATCGGGGTGGGGGGTAAGGGGGGCTTGGGAGATGGGTCTAGAGAGAAAGTGCTACTTCATGAGCTCATCTTCGCAACCAGGGAGTATGGAGTTGGTTCCTACATCCATGAGAAGTCATTAGAAGGTTTTACCTCTTTTGTAGAAATATATCATAAAAAAGAAAAGGAAAGAAATTGCATGGAGCTAAAAAGTGGGTCAGTTGTCATTCAACTTTTCAGCAATAAAACAGAGGGGGGGTGGTTCAGATCACCGAAGAAATAATAAAGTGGTGCTTACATTCCACCCCCCAAAAAAGGTTTTGAGCAGGTGAAGGACATGATCAGATCTGAGCTTTGGAAAGGAGAGATCATTCTGTCTCCAGCACAAACAGGAAGTCTATTTGTTTATTTAAAAGAAGATCTGGGGTTACCTTTCTTAAAAAATATGTTCCCAAGTTGATTTTAAAAATCAAATCCATTTTAAAACAAGGTTAAAAATAGGCCAAGATTTTCATAAACTAAATCCTTATTTCAAAGGAGTTTCTCTGTCATCTCAAAAGCAAACACACTCATAAATTACACTTTATCATAAGTCTGTATGTATATGAAAAACATAGTATATATAAGATTCATTATTACCCATGGTCTCAAGCTATCCACTGGGGGGTCTCAGAACATATTCCCTGCAGGTAAAGAGACTACTGTAATGTTGGGCCATGTAAACAGCATGCCTACATACCCAGTTGTTCAAACCTTGGGTGTCATCATTGAACCCTTTCCCTCACAGCCCACATTGAACCCCATCTAGTCTTGTAGAGTAAAACCTAGAATCACATAGTTGAAGCAGACCAGAATTTAGGTCCTGTGAGACCTTGACCAACACTCTTTCTACTTTAGTGTGGTAGAGCATTTCCCTAGCTACTTCAAGCACATCTCATTTTTGCAAGTACAGTTGTACATATGGTCATGGTGAAAACATTGTTTTCTTTCTTAACCCTGCAGAGAACTTGGTTTTGCATACCACTCCCTACCCCAACCCCAAAAGATTAGAGAAGGAAGAAGAAAAGCCTGAGTGGATGGTTTGTAGATGTGAGGCATTAGACTTTAAAATGGTGGTGACACACCTGTCTCTAGTGCCAGATTTGGGCTATGAGATAAAGAAAATGGGGATATGGAGTTTGTGGTAGGAGCCAGGGTCAAGTCCTTACTCCACAAAGACTTCACCTTAACTCCATTTTCTTTTACTTTAAATTTCTGATTTCAACAGTTTATGTGATGATGGATTACCTACCTCACAGATGGCCTTTCTTGGCGCAGGATAGTTTCCAAGTCTTTGAAAGAGGGTCATTCAACCCTGACAATAACAGATGCCCAAATATATCTTTATTCTCTGCAGTGCCTGTAGCATCTATTCAATAGAGGCTTTCACAACTTATCAAAATATCTCACTGGTTGGACAAATATTTAGTACAGAAGATAGAGTTGTATTTTCCTCCTGTTCATTACACAAGGATTACTGTTTCCACACTCAGACTTCTCTAGGCTAGGGAGTTTTACACCTGGACCTCTGGGAGTCTATGAACCTATTCAAGTTGTGAAAATCTGGTAGTGATATGTGTTTTTCCTCCCCTTGGAGAACTGTTTACATTTCATAGCTTACCAAAGATTCTCAAAGGGGTGGTTAACTCAAAAAGAGGCAGAGAGCCATGTTCTAGGAGAAACTTATATAGAAGCGCCTGTGTATTTGTTCTAAAAGAGTGGGCAATGGCTTTCAAACATAAGCCATGGAAAAAAGACACTTCAGACCTACACACCATCAACGCTACCCTTACAGAGATTTGTTAAATTCTTTGGAAAGGGGCAGTAAGAGACAGGCTCTTAACAATGTTGACTTGAGTGGCCCCTGAGTATTTCATTAACTTTGCTTTTTTCTCCACTGTACAGCAAGCAGTATTGCGAAGTCTTCAGCAGCTATAAAAAAGTGTATCCTTCCAGAAGTTCACACTTCATACAGAAAACAGTAAAAATTGTATGCAAAAGAATATACTAGATACAAGAAAGTTACTGGTCAAGTTATTGTGGGAATTCAGTGATGGAAGACATGTTTTTCCTGGCTGACAATAACAGAATGAATTTGTGAACACTGAAATATTAAAAATGGAGTTTGAGGGGTAGAGAAAACGTTGGCCTGATGCAGCAGTCTATTAGGCTTGACAGACAAATCTCAAACCCTAGGTTCTCCATGCCCCACACCTCTCGTGTTCCATGGAAACAGTTCTAAGACAGGTCTCAGAGATGTCCAGCAAATCTCTCTTTGTAGAAGTCCTGGGGAGGACCAAAAGCGTGTTGGTGGCCAGCTATCTGAAAGTTGAGAACATTTTAAACACACCACAAAAATAGCTTTACTAAGTTTAGCCCAACTGCTCCATTTTGTAACTTGTGATGTCATTCTTGCAGTGCTTTAAAAATATAAATATCAAATACTTGGGTAAATTAAGTCTCATTATTTTTAACACAACAAAAAAAAGATCTTTTCAGAGGTGCTTTTCACACCCTGTTGAACATCATTACCCTCTCTGATTAATCTATTTTCTAGAATCAGGATAACTATCTTATATTAATGTTGTCAATCACTAGACAGAGGGACTAAGGGCTGTGTTTTTCCATACTGATGCCTTTGTACATGCTGTGTCAATGTGCCCTTCTTCCACCCATAAACAAAATCAATTCGATTTTTCTCTGTGACCCCACTCTAATTATGGTGTTAACTCTTCAGACATATTATATTGTGTTATTCTTGTAACACTCATTTTTATGCTTTATTATTAAAAAACACAAAGTAGACTAGGATTTGCACTGTCATGGAAATTTAGTGTTTTCACTAAGATAAATTCATATGCTCGTCCACTGTATTTAAATTATCTGTAATTCTGGAGAGTTACAAGTAAATCCATCATGAACAACAACCAACACAAACCTACCAGTGATTCCAAAAGAACACTCTACCCAACATTTTACCATATAATTTTTTAGTTGCCCCACGTTTGATTTGAGTGCCATATATATGGGTTTTTCAACATAACCTTAAAACACTGACCAAAGCTCTAAGTATCAGCAAACTATTTTATCAATACACCTGTTAATTCTCCACTATCACTTGAATCACAAGTTATATATATCATAAAGATAGAGCATAACTCTACCCCACAGACTGACTATTACTGTTGTTTCCTGTGCCAGCCCCTCCACTCTCTCAGCCCACAAGCACACACATTGGTCTTAGCTTGTTCTAAATGTCAGAGTGTCTGCAGTCATTTCTCAATACCATGTCCATAAGGGCCTCTCCTGAGTTCCATCCCTTCGCCTCCAATTGAAGGCAAAGAATTTCCTTCAGGCACCCCACAATAACCTCAAAGTAAAACTGAACTCATCTCCTTTACTATCCACTCTTCAACCTGACTCCATTTCTACATGATTGCGACTACCCATAATCAGGCTACAATCTCAGAAGGAGGGAGGAGGGAAAGGAGGGGAAGAGAAAAAAAGGAGAACAGGGAGTAAATGATGAGAACAAAGAAATATGAATGAGAGAGATGATTCCCAAACACCCTAAGCCTAGTATTCAGGTCCTCCCATGTTTTAGACCAATCTAACTTTCCAACCTCTTAGATAATTCCATTATTTATACAAATTAGCTTTTTCATTATTTACCAAACATGTTATACTTTCTGATCATATATACATATGTACAATTTGATCTTTTTTTATTTTTCAGTTACAGTTGACATATACTATTATGCTCAGGTGTACACCTCAGTGATTGGACATTACAAAACTTATTAAGTAATCATCCCAAAAAATCTCATACACATCTGATACCACAGTTAGTGAATATTGACTGTATTTCCTATGCTATTCTGTAACCATTCTGTAACAAAAAATTTGTATTTCTTAATCCCTTTACCTTTTCCACCCAAACCCCCAAAACCCCTCCCATCCAGCAACTGTCCAAATTATCTCTGTATCTGTGTGTTTCTGTTCTGCTGGTTCACTTATTTTGATTTTTTAGATTCAATTGTTAATAGATATGTATTTACTAGTATTACCATTTAATTGTTAATATTTTAATTTTTCCCCTTATTTTTTAAAAATCTTTATTGTTCCTATTATTACAGTTGCTCCTCTCTTTTCCCCCATAGCTCCGCTCCTACCAGTTCCCACCTCCCTCTGCCCTTATCGCCCCCCCCACTGTCCTCATCCATAGGTGTACGATTTTTGTCCAGTCTCTTCCCACACCCCCAACACCCCTTTCCCCCTGAGAACTGCCAGTCTACTCCCTTTCTAGGCCCCTGATTCTATTCTATTCACAAGCTTATTCTGTTCACCAGATTTTTTATTCACTTGATTTTTTAGGTTCACTTGTTGATAGATATGTATTTGTTGTTCATAATTTTTATCTTTACTTTTTCTTCTTCTTCTCTTCTCAAAGGATACCTTTCAGCATTTAATATAATACTGGTTGGGTGGCTATGAACTCTTTTAGCTTTTTCTTGTCTGTGAAGCTCTTTATTTGACCTTCAATTCTGAATGATAGCTTTGCTGGGTAAAGTAATTTTGGCTGTAGGTTCTTGCTGTTCATCACTTTGAATATTTCTTGCCACTCCCTCTGGCCTGTAAAGTTTCTGTGGAGAAATCAGCTGACAATCGTATGGGTGTCCCCTTGTAGGTAACTCACTGTTATGATTTAATTATGATGTGTCTTGGTGTGGTCCTCTTTGGATTCCTTTTGTTTGGGATTCTCTGCACTTCCTGAACTTGTAAGTCCATTTCTTTCACCAGGTAGGGGAAGTTTTCTGTCATTATTTCTTCAAATAGGTTTTCAATATCTTGCTCTCTCTCTCCTTCTGGCACACCTATAATTCTGATGTTGATACACTTGAAGTTGTCCCAGAGGCTCCTTACACTATTTTCATATTTTTGGATTCTTTTTTCTTTTTGCTTTTCCGGTTGGGTATTTTTTACTTCTTCATATTTCCAATCTTTGACTTGATTCTTGCGGTCCTCTAGTCTGCTGTTGGATCTCTGTATATTATTCTTTATTTCAGCCAGTGTATGCTTAATTTCTAGCTGGTTCTTTTTCATATCCTCCAGGGTCTCATTAAACTTATCGGCAGTCTCTAGAAAATTCTTGAAAAACCTTATAACTGTGGTTTTGAATTCTATATCCAGTCATTTGCTTTCCTCCATTTCTGTCATTTGTGACCTGTTTCTTTGTTTCCGCATTTTGGCTGCTTCCCTGCGTCTGTGGTGGGAGAACTTCTGTGCTGGAGACACCCTTATGGGGCAAGACTTGCTTCACTAGGGCTTTGGTGCTCACTGAGTCTGCCCTCTGAGTGTGTCCCTTTTGAATCTGAGGAGTTGTAATCTCGGTGGTCCCACTCTGACCCCTGAGTACACTGGCTCTTGGATATCTAAGTATATGTTATTTTAGCTTCTGCCTGAGGCTACCCAGCTTTTTATATGCAAAAGCCTCTGCGTGAAACTTGGGAGGGGTGGGGTCTTGGGGAATCAACAGGACGGAGAAAACATCTATGGCTGATTCTCAGCCCTGCCTTAAGAGGCACCGGGTCTCAGTGTCCCTTGGCAATGCCGAGAGAAAGCCTCCCAATGCCAGGCAGTCCAGCTTCTCCCCGTATGAGTCTGGGTCCCCAGAAACTCACCTGGAACTGGAGTTCAGAGCCGTCGGGAGCTTGTGACTCCCACCAGATTGAAAAAGACAACCGCGTGCTCAGTTGCCAGCCCTTTCTGCAAGCCCTTTCCATGCCTCCATACCTCTGCACTTTACTTCCGCACCTCCTCTGAGTCTCAGTCTCTTTCTAGTTGTAGAATTTCCACTCAACCAGCCTTCCTGTGGGTCTGGGTGGTGTTCGTTTTTTCTTTTCATTGTGGTTTTGAAATGGTTGTGCGAGGCAGCAATTCTAGGTGTTTACCTATGCCGCCATCTTGATTTCTCCTCCCCTTCTTATTATTAAAGAAAACCCTTGAACATTATATTTAATACTGATTTGGTGGTGATGAACTCCTTTAGCTTTTTCTTGTCAGGGAGCTCTTTATCTGACCTTTAATTCTAAATGATAATTTTGCTGGGTAGAGTAATCTTTGGTTGTAGGTCCTTGCTTTTAATCACTTTGAATATGAACATTTCTTACAAACCCTTCTGGCTTACAAAGTTTATGTTGAATATGTTTTCAAATTCTTGCTCATTCTCTTCTCTTTCTGGCACCTCCATGATGTAAATGATGGAAGGCCTGAAGTTGTCCCAGAAGCTCCTTAACACTGTCTTCATATTTTTGTTTTGTTTTTTTTTTTATTTTCTTTTTGCTGTTTGAACTTGGGTGTTTTTCCCTTCCTGATATTCCAAATAGCTGATTTGACTCTCAGCATCCTCTATTCTACCATTGATTCCCTATAAATTATTCTTTATTTAGTGTATCCTTCATTTCTGACTGGTCCCTTTTTATGTTGTTGACCACTAAGTTCCATGAGCATTCTTAAAATCATTGTTTTGAACTTTGTATCTGGTAGTTTTCTTACTTCCATTTCATTTAGTTCTTTTTCTGGAGATTTATCCCTATCTTTCATTTGCAATATGTTTCTTTTTCTCCACATTTTGCCATCTTTTCTGTTTTTCTTTCTGTGTATTAGGTAGAGCTACTATGTCTCCCAGACTTGGTACTGTGGCCTTACATAGTAGATGTCCTGTATGGCCCAGTGGTTCAGCCTCCCCAATCACCTGAGCTAAGCACTCCAGGCATTGTCCTGTCTGGGCTATGTCACTATCCTGTTGTATTTGAGCCTTGATTGCTGATTGCATCACTGGGAGGGATTGACCTCCAGGCCAATCGGCTGCGAGGAGCAGCTGCAACTACAGTGGAAAAGCTGCTGTGCAGGAGTCAACCCTATGATGCAGCACTTGCTTCAGTGGGGCTTTTGTGCTCATCGAGTCTGCCCCTTGAGTGTATCACTAATGGAGGTGATAGGAGTGTAATCTGGTGTGAGCTAAAGTGACCACAAGGTACACTGGTTTTGTGGCCTTCAGGGAGTGCAAAGTCAGCCACTGCCTGTGCCTTGCCTGGGCCACCCTGCACAAGCTACAGAGCAATCTGCAGATGGCTGCTACTTGCATTGAGCATGGAGGTGCCCAAGAGAGGCTAAGCTGTGAACCAAGGAGGGCTTCTGCTAGTGCTGGGCTTAGGCCCACTTATCAGGCGGTACAGGGCACCCTGTAGCCAGCTGCTGCTTGTTTGAGAGATTTTAGGAAAGTCTGAAGCATGAGGCAAGAGAGGCCAGTTATATGGAAAAGCCAACAGAAATGGCTTGAACTTGCCGGTTAGGTGGGGTGGGATCTCAGGGGATCACCAGTGCAGGACAAACAGTGTGGGCCAGGTTGATGGAAATACATATATGGCACCTGCCTGTCAACTCTGTGTTAAGGAGGGCTCAGCAAAGAAGCAATGGCTTCTGCTAGCATTTCTGTCTTAGAAAAAGCTGCTCCCCTGCAGCTCTTGCCCTGATGCCAAACAATTTAGTTCCTCCCTGTATGTCCCTGGTTTATTTCAAGCTGCTACCCCAATGCTGTAGTACAGAGGGAGTGAGTCTGAGTAAGTCTAAGCATGAACCCTTAAGAATTGCCTGGGACTCCAGAAATCTCAGCATCACTCACCCACAATCTCTACTGGTTTTTACAATCTGGAGATATGGGGACTTCTCAGCACTGGAATCCTGGGCTGAAGGGTCTGGTATGGGGCTGGGACCCCTCACTCCTCATTGAGGGACCTTATCAGCCAAGATATCCCTGACAAAAAACTGCCACATGTGGGTGTGGGACCAGCCTATTTTGTATCTCTGCCCCTCCTACTAGTCTCAATGTGGCTTCTCTTTTAATTCCCTAGTTGTATCACTTCCATTCAGCCAGAGTTCAGACACTTGTGAAGGATGGTTGTTCTATAGTTTAGTTGCATTTTTTATGTAGTTTAGGGTGGAGGCAAGTACCACGTTTAACTGTACCACAATCTTGACCAGAAGCCTCCCAATCATATATTTTGCTTGTGTTTCTCCTGCCTGGGACTCTCTTCTTACATATCTTCATTGCCCAGATCAATCTCCAAATCTTCTGAGAAGACTACTTAACCAATCATGTAGTAACAAAGCAGGTACTAAATGATAACATCTAATCTAATAAGAGTAATATGCAAATTGACCCTTACTCCGGCACACCCACAAGCCACGCCCACAGCCATGCCCACCAACCAATCAGGAGCAAATATGCAAATTAACTAAGATGGTGGCAGCCACAGAGCTGGAGTTTCCCTGGGCAATGGAGGTAGCCAGGGCCCTATGGGCCCTGAGCTCTACTCTAGGCTACAAAGTTTCACTTACAGAAGATAAACAAACCCCAAATACCTGCGGGGCTTGGACCTTGGGTTGCCAGGAGCAACCCAGGCTTCAAGGGGGGGAGGGGGGACCAAGGCAACAAAGTTTCAATTACAGAAGTCAAATAAATCCCAGATATCTGCTTCCAGCCAGGTACCCCAGTAGGAACCCAAATCCTGAAGGGGCTGTGGGCAGCCTGAAGTGGCCCTCAGCCCCTCACCCAGGCTGGCCACACCCCATGGGGTGAGGGTCCCCACTGGGGTGCTTGGCAAGCCTGCAAACAGCCATCAGCCCCTCACCCAGGCTGGCCAAGCATCCCAGTAGGGACCCAAACCCTGAAGGGGCTGTGGGCAGCCTGAAACAGCCCTCTGCCCCTCACCCAGGCTGGCCAGGCATGCCAGCAGGTAGACATCCCCTGAGGGGTCCGAGACTGGGAAAGGGCACAGGCCAGGCTGAGGGATCCCCCGCCACCCCCCGAGTGCACAAATTTTTGTGCACCGGGCCTCTAGTATCTTTCATAGTTGTCTTATTGTTGAACTCTGATACTTAGGACTTTACCTCAAACGGCAATATATGTTCTCTATTAGTATACCCTACCCTAACAAAATCTATCTCCAAAGGGGGACAGACTTTGCCAGGAAGAGCACTGTGACTCAATTTTAATGCAAATACTAACAATAATTCCTGTATTTAAAAGGTCCTTAGACCCTAAGGATCTCCATGCTGACCCATCTTCCATGAGGCAACCTTCTTCAAAAACAAAAACAAAAACCCCTTCCTCCCTTTTTTCTTGATCACCGAGAATTAGCCAACAATCACCAGGTAACTAAAACTTGTTTTGTAATTTTATACAACAAAAAGAACTTGAGGAAATGAAGTCGCTCCTCTATTCAGAAGAGCACATTGCCTGTATGATGTTATGTATGAACTACATAGCATTCTGTCTGCTGGAGGAAAAGTTTTCAGAGAACTCCTTTACCATATATCTACCTTCTAAATTATGTGAAAAAACCTAACTCAGAAATAGCAGTTCTGCCATGGATTTTCATTGAGTCTTAAAATGCATTTCCCAAACCACACTTTCTTTTGAATACTTAAAAGCAGGGAAAAGATAAATGAGTTAATTAGATATAAAATTACCCTATGTGAACTGAACTAAACTATATTAAATAATAGATCAAATGTTCAAAAGCAAGAATGTATAAAATTTAACCTCAAACATAAAAACCCTGGAACTCCAACAGCCTGGAGAATATGCATGCATATTCTCTAAAATGGTAGATATAATTTGGCAAATTTTTACACGTCATGAAATTTTCTTTAGTATTTTCATTTGGTATTAACAGTTTATCTTCTGGACAAAAGGAATGAGCTAATATTTTCAAGCAATTATTTACTAACTATATTCACCCCAATAAAATAATTGACTATACATTCACATTATTAATGAAATAATGCTGAAATTGAGAATTTAGCACAAAATAAAATAACATATGCACTATCAGGGTTATTATAAAGTTCTCGTGGTAAAGATTCAAGAAAAGTCCCCATGTGGATCAGGCAGAAAGAGAGGAAGAACAGCCATTATTAAATCCTCTGGATTCTTTTCCCTAACAAAGGGGGATAGACTTTGCCACAGGAGTTGTCTGTGACAAGTTGTCTCAGCTGAAGGAAAAGAAGGCTGCCTCTGTAGTCCTTTGCAGCCTCTTTCTATAAGTTCCATTGGAAAGAACAAACAAGCAAAATCCAGAGTGGACAAGAAGAAAGACCTCAAGAAAATAGACTGGGGATGCCACAACCAGGGAAGGGAATACGGTACATGGGTGAAAAGGGAAGCAACGCTCTTAGACAAGGGACAGAAACCCTTGTGAAGGTTACAACTCAAGACGTAGGCCCACTGAAAGAGTGAGGCTTACTCAGGTAATAGAACACGCGCTATTCCCCAACACCCTGCCACAACATTAACGCAGCTCTAGTACAGTAATAGACAATCACAGCTACAAGACACTGACCCTCTCTGAGGAGAAATACTTAAGGAAATCCTAAGTCAAGAGGAAAGACAAAGACAAGAATATGAGAACTTGAAACTTCTTTTACCTATGGCTACAACAAGCATTAAGCACTGCCCAACTCTCAGTCAGATCAACAAATATCCAAGCACCCAAACCAAATTTAGATATGACAGAAATGTTACTTACAATTATCAAGTAAAAAATTTAATTAACTATTATTAATATGTTAAGGGCTCTAATGGAAAAAGTTGAAAACATTCTCAAATACCAAGAGAAAAAGGTCCAAGACAAACAAAACAGAACATCCCAGAACTATGGGACAATAACAAAACTATAATACCCAGAGGAGAAGAGAAAATGGGACAAAAGAAATATTTGAACTAGTAATATCAGAGAGCTTTCCAAAATTAATTACAGACACCAACTCAAGAATCACAGAACACACCAAGCAAGAGAAATATCAAAGGAAAACGTATACCTAAACATATTCATATTTAAATGGCAGAAAACTAAGATGATAAAATATTGATGATAAAATATTGAAGGAAGCCATAGGACAAAAAATACCTTTATCTGTAGAGAACCAAGAAGACCTATATCAGACTTTTCATTAGAAATCATATGAGAGTAGAGTGAAATCTTCAGTGTTGAAAGAGAAAAAGAGCTAACTGATTATTGTATGTCTAGTAAAATTATTCTCTAAACATGAAGGAGAAACAAAGTATTTCTCAGACAAACAAAAACTGAGGGAATTCATCACCAGAAGTCTGGCCTTTTAAGAAACATTAAATGAAGTTTTTCAGAGATAAAGATACTGATATAGGTAAAAAACTAAATCTACATAAAGAAAAAAAAGGAATAGCAGAGAAGGAACAAATGAAGGTAAAATCTTTTATTTTTCTTATTTTTTTTCTTACTTGATTTAAAATTTTATAGCATATAATCAACAAAATGAATAACAGAAATGTCACAAGACATGGGAAGAAGGAATTAGGAATTCTCTATTATCGGATAGCATTACACTTAACATCTTACTGTGTTATTTGAAGGTAGACTTAGATTATTTCAAAATGGACATTGTAAACCTTAGGGCAACCACTTTTTTTTAAAGTATAAGTAGTACATCAAAAGAGGATATAAAATGGAATCATAAAATGTTCAATTAAAAGTAGAGAACTCATAGAAAGGAGGGGAAACAAAGAACAAATGGAAAGAAGTGATAAGACAAAGACTGTACAACTTAATCCAAGTAAACTATTTCAAATATGAATAGTCTAAACACAGCCATTAGAAGGCAGAGATTGTGAGGTTGAATTGAAAAAAAAAACAAAACAAGATGCAATTGTATGCTCTACAAGAAACCCACTTTAAACATAAGGAATCATATAGTTAAAAATAAACATATGGAGAAAAACACCCCATGTTAATTCTAATCAAAAGAAAGCTGGAGTAGCTATCTCAGTATAAGACAAAGTAGATTTCAGATGGGGAAAAAAAGAGGGATTTTATATAATAATAAAGGAATTAATTCCACAAAAAGACATATTCTAAATGTGTACAAATCCAACAGAGTATAAAAATACATGAGGCAAATACTGATAGAATTTTTCAAAAAATAAATTTGTTGTTATAAAGATTTGAATTATAAGTACATATGTTTCAAGTCATAGAGGACATGAATCAGGGGATCCACACTATTGCTTTAGAAGTGATCTTAAAAGCAAGCAAGGATTACTTTTAAATGATCTCTCTGTTAATAAACAAACTCATAGGTTCACATATATTTATGACCCTGTAACATCCAGTATAAACTCTCATGCATATATAATAACCAGGGGCCCGGTGCACTCGTTAGGTCCCTCAGCCCAACCTGTGCCCTCTTGCAGTCTGGGACCCCTCTGGCGATGTCCACCTGCTGGCGTGCCTGGTCAACCTGGGTGAGGGGCTGATGGCTGTTTGCAGGCTGGCCAAGCCCTCCAGTGGGGTCCCTCACCCCATCGGGGTGTGGCCAGCCTGGGTGCGGGCCTGAGGGCCATTTTCAGACTTTCAGGCTGCCCACAGTCCCTTCAGGTTTTGGGTCCCTACTGGGGTACCTGGCCAGCCTGGGTGAGGGGCTGATGGCTGTTTGCAGGCTGGCCAAGCCCCCCAGTAACGTCCCTCACCCCATTGGGGTGTGGCCAGCCTGGGTGATGGGCTGAGGGGCACTTTCAGGCTTTCAGGCTGCCCACAGCTCCCATTGACCCAAGGTCCCAGCAAGGCTGGCTGAAAGCAGGTTTCTGGGGTTTATTTATCTTCTATAAGTGATACACTGTTCCTTTAAGCCAAGGCCTAGGCAGGTAAGGAAGTCTCATGTCTGCTTCAGCTCTGTGGCTTCTATAACTGAGACAATGTTGCAAATATGTTGTTGCCTGGAGCCGGGAGATGCCCAGGCGGCAGGCAAACACTTTTACTCCTGCTGCAAAGGAAACTGCCTGTTTACTCAGCTCCATGAGTGCCGGCCTCCATCTTAGCTGTGTTAATTTGCATACAGTCACTCTGATTGGCTGGTGGGTGTGGCTTAGGTGTCCCGAAAAGACGGTTAATTTCAATATTACACTTTTATTAGATTAGATTCCTTTTTGGGGTCTATCTGCTCTATTAGATTTTGGCATATGGAGAATAAATATTTTATCTTGCTCAGCTTGATTTCCCCAACACCTAGCAAGGTTTTTGACATGACTAAATACCCAATAAATATCTACTGAATCTTAATTTTACTACTAAACTAAGTTAATCAATATTTAACTGTAAAGTAAGCTATTGTTGCATTAAAAATACAAACTCCCTGTTGCATTTATCTTTTAAGGTAAGAAATTTTGGTTTTACAGTCACCTTCCACTATTATCAAACTGCCAATGAGTTTAATAACACAGCTAGAAACAATTACCATGAATGCACCATTGTTCACAAGGTTAATTAACTCTGTTAATTTACTCATCTTAAATGATACACAAATTAGTAATTCAAAGTAAATGACGGATAGAATGTTAAAATTAAGAGAAGTAGATCTGCAAAAGATTAAAAATAAATGTAAATATATGAACAGTGTAGAAATATAACTCTTAATGAACTGGTGAACTTTTAAATACCAGAACTTTGACCATTTAAATTGTATATCAGAACATAGTTAAATAATTTATACCTCTAAAATAAGCAAAAAAATATGCAAATAGGGAAGGAATACATTATTAGACAAATCACAGGGTCTAAAGATGAAAAACATGGAAAAAAACATTTTATTGAGCTTTTACATATGTATGATTTGAATGAGAACAGAAAATACATTACTCAGTGTAATCACTTTAAATTATACAGTTTAGGATTCATTGCCAATTAATTTCTATCTAGTTAGATTAAAGAAAAAAATCTGAAATTTCAGTTACTTTCATAAAATTTTACATATCTTTATATAAAATTAGTTTGCACTGAGGAATAACTGTTCATTAAACTGCCAACCTTCTTTAGGTTACAGATTATTTCTATTTTACTATTTGGACATGCCCCTTATATACCAAACAGGCACAAATCTGATGCCCTAAAATAGCGCATATGGGAACATTTATTTACTAGATAAAATGTACTGATGTTCTTCTTCCTCTATCAAATAATTCTTTCCAACCCTTCTTTACAAATATCCCTATTTGTTTTATTTAAATTATATCTCACTCAACTTTTCGAACAAAGTGATTATATAGAAAGTAAAGGATCTCTCCATAGGCTTGTAAGCACTTGAGGTTCACTCTGAGTCAGGCAGGGTAATGGGAAATACGATGGGCCACTTACCTGACATGCATTATAAAGGAGTTGGTGCTCCAGTTTCTTAATACCCAGAATCTGCTGAAACATTTCATAGAGCTGTTCCTTGCTCAGAATAAGTTCAGATACAGCACTGAGGGTCATCCTACTGGGCTGTTTGCACAAGTCCTCTTCACCCCTATAAATGGCATCGTATTTGGCTATCCATGAGCTCAGCACTGTCTCTTTGCTTAAGCCATCAATTTCTGGCAAACTCCGCACACGTTTCTCGATGTTCTTCTTAAACACCTCTCTGAAGTCATTAGCAGAACATCCTCCACTCTGAACCATTCTGGCCACTCGATCACTCTTCAGAAACACCTGGAAGAAAAAAACGAAGAAGAAAAACTCATTTATAACTAAGCAGAGACACTAACACACTTGCTGTAGCAATCTAGCCAGAGTCTTAACACCAAACATTCCACAGTGATTCAAATGTTTTTTAATATATGGTAATGAATGATATAATGGAGGCCCCAAGACTACTCTCTAAAATGTGGAAATATTTAGGAGAGACAGTAACCAATGTTGAAGGTAAGATGATCTTGATCTACATGCTATCTC
>PVJC01030394.1:0-21161 GCA_004026665.1 Murina feae | reverse complement strand
TCCGAGCCTCAGATGCGGCTGGGGGCAGGTCCCCAGTGGCCACACACACACACACACACACACAAAAGGCGCCTGGCAGACTGGGGCCATCATAGGACATCCACTGAGGGGTCCCAGACTGTGAGAGGGCACAGGCCGGGCTGAGGGACTCCCTCCACCCCGAGTGCACAAATTTTTGTGCACCGGGCCCCTAGTATATTATATACATACTCTACATATTGTAGATTTTTTCCAGTTTTTAATTTGAAAAGTAGAAATTAAATACCAAACCAGAGAGTTAAAATATCAGTCCAAGTCTACTAAATTAATTATGTTTGGACTAGGATCTGAATTCTGATTGCTGATTTTTTCACAGTCTAAAAACTATACTTCTTCCAGCTTAATGGCAATCCAAGATGGAAATTAATGAATTAAGAAGCTGTGGTACATCTAAATAAAGGAATACTACATGGCTGTAAAAAAGAAAGAACTCTTATCATTTGCAACAAAATGGCTGGAACTAGAGAGCTTTATGCTAAGTGAAGTAAGCCAGTCAGAGAAAGATAAATATCACATGATCTCACTTGTACGTGGAATCTAATGAACAACATAAACTAATGAACAAAAATAGACCCAGACACATAGAGACATGATCTGACTGTCAAACCTCAGAGGGTATGCAGGGGAGAGCAGAGAGGTGGGGGTGGGGGGGTAGGGAAGAGATCAACCAATGAACTCATGTACATAACCCATGGACACAGACGGTAGGGTGGTGAGATTTTGTGGGGGAAGAGGGATTGGAGAGGGCAATGGGGACAGGGGTGAAGGGGACACATGTAATACTTTAAACAATAAAGATTTATTTTTTAAAAGTAGAAATTATAAGTAGCAACCATGAGAAATATATCAACATTATACATATTTGCTAGTTCAATTTTTAAAAAATTTATCTTTATTATTGAAAGTACTACAGATATTCCCCTTTTTCCCCATTGACCCCTTCTAGTCAATTTTTTAATATAAGTGATTTTTGTGGTGGAAACTGAAGCTAACTATAATAATAAACACTAGGCTATTTTAAGTGAATAAAAATTTGAGGACCAGTGGGATTAAAAACTACATTTTTCACTCTTGAACTTTCTTGGCTGTTCTGTTTCTCACTATTATCTAGGACTACACTTATTAAATTCTTATGAGGGTTCTAACTTAGAGGAAAAGCAAACTGAAGTATTAGAAATTCAGGTAGGTCACAAACACAGAAAGTCACAGAAAGAAATCAGTTACATTACTTCACAGTCAACAAGTAAAATAGATCTTGACTAAGCTGAGGGAATAGTGATAAACTTAATTTAACTGAAAACGGAATCATTCAACCATTTGAAAAGTATTTATTGTTCACTTATATTAAGTTTCCAATGCCAGTTGCTATGGAAATACAGGGGAAAGTATGGTGTCTGTCTCCCAGTAGCTTCTTGTATAATTTTTTTACAACTCTTAAATAATAAACATCTCTATTTATTCCAGAACAGAATTCCTTATTTCTTTTTAAAAATACTATTATTTCTCTTTTAAAGACAGAAAACTTCTATCTAAAATATCTTTTAAATGTGGAAGTGAGAACAAAATAAATCTTTAATATAAAGCTTTATTGAAACAAAATCAACACTAATTTTGAGAAACAAAACTTATAAATTCCATTACCTTTTCTCTTGATCCTCCATGTTTTTCTTATCTGCGTAAATTTCTGCATAAAGTAATGCTGTAAAGTGAGCAGCACATGACTGAGCTACCTTGGCAACCTCTAGATAATTCAACTCCAGCCAGAAAGTATCATCAAACACTGTTCCTGAGGAAGATCTAGAGAAAGATTCTAAATGAAGTCATGCCCATTTCTTTAACTTCAATATTAAAAGTATACTGATAGAAATTACAATGGAAGCAAGTACTAGTTTAAAAAGAATATCACATTCAAATAACCAAGAACCACATTTTCCTAATATGTAGTCGTCCCTCGGTATTTGTGGGGGCTGGTTCCAGGACCCCAGGCAGATACCAAAGTTCACAGATGCTCACATATCTAATATAACATGGTGCAACATTTGGATTCTTGTATACTTTAAATCATGTCTAGATCGCTAAAATATCTAATACAATGTAAATGCTACATGAATCATTGTTATACAGTATTATGGAATAATGACAAAGAAAAAAAAGTCTGTACATGTTCAGTACAGATGCAACCATCCTGGCCTAACTACATATGACATGTAGCAACAAGGTAAAATTTCTTTTTTTCTAGTATTTTTGATCTGCAGTAGGTTGAATATGTGGATGTGGAACTTGTAGATGTGCACCCATGGGTATGAAGGGCTGACTGTGTCTATAAACAACTAAGATAACAGGGCTGAATGTGTCAATGGTTTTGGATCAGACACCCTTAGGAAATCTGATGAAAGCTGTGGTCTATCATCCTACACAAACTTGGGGTTCATACTTCCCCTTCACCAAGGGCTATTTGGACCATAAGCTAAGAATAGGCTACACAGGATAATAACGCATACACAAATCTTTTAAATGGCCAATTTAATAAAAAATTTATTTCTTCTAAGTCACAGTTACATGTCCTTCCTGTTTGCAGTTCATTTCCTCCTTAGTTTTTTGTCTGGGTTGAGCTATTTAATAAAAACCTTCCACTGTGGTAACAGTGGGCCAGAACTGGAAGGATCACAGATATTACCTTTTTCTAAACGAACATTATAGAGATGTGACATGGTTAAGAACTCTGGATTTAGAGTAGGAACAGCTAGGTTCCAATCCAGCTGGATCGCCTACTACAAACTATCATCTCCAGCAACTTAACTGCTTAAGCCTCAGTTTCCTCATTTGTAAAACCTGGGAACAATATATATCTCCGAGAATAGTTGCAATGAATAAATAATGCTTATAAGGCTAATAATAAAGTGCCTATTATACAGTCAACATTTAATGATAGCTCTTCTAAGGAACTTGAAGTTCAGAGATCACAAAGTTTCAAAGTATCAGACTTGGACTTGAACTCAGGTCCCTTATACTTTAGCCTATGTCTCATTTATAATCTCTCAAGGAATCTTCTTTAGTCTTATTCAGAACTAAAACCAAATATTAAGAACTTTTATCTTCTCCCAAGGCCTACGACTATAAACCCCATTCTACTTCAATGATAAACCTGGAATTAATGATTCGAAAGTGAAACTGCCTCCCACTACCAAGAAAAGAGATGCTTCCGGCAATAGTTAGAGCTTCTTAAGGGTTTTCTCAGAATAGAATCTGTTACAAAGCAGTCAGGTGAATCCGTAACTTTCTCACTAGAAACGAAGACACTGAAAGGCCTAACATAACACTTCCTCTAAAAAGGGAGTAGAATGAATGGTATGAGGAGGATACAGAGGAATTTATTTTATTTTTTTGTTAATCCGCATCCAAGGGTGGGCAGGGATCAAGCCTGCATCCTGACTAGGAATCAAACCAGAGACACTTTGGTGGTGCACGTGCCAACTGTTCCAACCACTGAACTATATCAGCCAGGGACAGAGGAATTAATTTTTAAGATATAAATGCATTTAGATTAAACATAACTTTTCACTTTTCTCCCACATCTTCCTCCCATGGTTAATCAACTACTGCCATAACCACATGAGACATCAATTCCTACCTACTTAAGTTACAGGCCTACTACATTATTTCTTCAAAGTTCAGGTTAACTCTGGAGCAGTATAGATCAGTCAGATGACTGACTCACTTCAGCAATTCCTGTATTCACTGTTAAAAATCTCATGAGAAATAAAAGGGAGAAAGATATGGTATTGTAGCCCTGGCCAGTTAGCTCAGTTGGTTAGACTGTGGTCCTAATGAGTCAAGGTTGCAGTTTCAATCCCTGGTCAGGGCACACACAGGAGGCAACCAATGAATGAATGAGTGTAACAATAAAACAATGTTTCTCTTTCTCCCTTCCTCTGTCTCTCTGGAAAAAAAAAAAATTAAAAACAAAAAGATACTATATTGTAAAACAACTGATCAGAATCAAGAAAATAAACACTGCCACTGCAGAATATAACTGTATAGAACCACTGACTTTGAGGACCATGATACACAGTAAAGTGATAAAGATTATGGCTGGGGGGCTCTATAGGAAGAGCTAAAGCTTATGGAAGGAGTTCCTGCACTCTATGCCATAGCAAGAACCCTACAGGAAGAACTTTATGCTTACAATAAAGCTCGATGGTGGTAACGATCCCTCCCTTAACTTCCTTCTTCCCTCCTATAAATATCTATCTTGCACTCTGTGCAGGGTGTACAAGTCGTTTGCCATGTCTGCATGCATTGAGTTGCAACCCTTAGACCCTACATTTTTACAAAATAAATCCTTTTTTGTGTGACAAAACACCTAGTAGATATAGATACTCTTTATCCATGGACAAAAGAAACATAACTTATAATAAAGAAACATAAAGGAAACTTTTACATAACTGTAGTTACTTTTATGAGTTACAAAAAAGAAAAACAAAAAGTTAAAAATAATGCAACCAAAAGTAACCTGGAAAATAACTTACTCCTTCCCCCACCACTTTGTATGAAATAAACTGAAGCCTCAAAAGGGTGCATGATTTAGCAAAGATAACACTGTCACTGACAGGACTGGAATTCAGAGTTCCTGATGTTGATTTACTAGTAACCAAAGTACTGCCCTAAACATGAATTATTACAACAGATATAAGCATAACACAAATTAAATACAGCACCTTGCAGTCACATCACTTCAAATAATCATGTTAAAATGCAGCCAACAGTAAGAAATTACACTTCCAAATCCTCAAACTCAAGGAGCAATATTCATTACTAACCGCTTTTGTCTCCTCAGGTAGTCCACAACAGCAAGCATTGTTCTTTGTGATCTTTTATCCAAGCAACATCGGGAAAAGTGCTCTGGCTCTGGCAAACAAACAAAAATATCTCCTCTCAGTCCCAGGTGAACTGCTAAAGCACATTCTTGCTCTGGTTGGTGTATCTGTCTCCCTCAACACCAGTGGTTCCCACCCTTTTTTTGACCATGACCCCCCACCTAAGCATCTCTAAAATCCTGATGCATGCCCCCCTGACCCCTGCATGACATATAATTCTTATTATTCAAAAGTGAACTCCTATTCATGTGGAAGAAGCCTAAAAGGCCATTAAGTGGTCTAAATAAGCTTCCAAAGAACATGGCATCCATGAAAGAGAAAAATAAAAAAACGAAAGGACAGTTGAAGTATGAGGAAGAAATCATTAAAAAATTGTGTGTGTTTTTTTTTTTAAAGTGATATGAAAAAAATAATAAGTTTCAAAACGTAAAATAGAGAACTGAAATGCATAAATGTCACATTACATTTATATACTGTATATGAAGGCTCTAGAATCATAAGAAATGCAAAAAATTCAGTTAATAACACATTCTCAAATTGCTCCCCTTAAAAATCAAATTGCGACCCTCTGAGGCATGTGCCCCACAAGGGGAACCACTGCTCTTCAGTATTAAAGGTTCTGTGGGCAGAACCTAGAACAAAACTGTTTCTTAATAAATAAGAATTAATAAATGGAATTTAATGGCATTTTTTTTCTTTTAAAAGAAACTATTGTGCTTAATATAATTGAGAAATTAACTGTAATTTATATTTTATTTATGAAGGGGACTAATTCATTGATTCAACAAATATTTATCTAAGATCTTTTATGTACTAGGTACAGTATATATATAACTATATATATATATATATATATAACTATGAATAAGACAAAGTCTGACCACCTAGAACCCACTAATTAGCCTGAGAGATTCTTTTTGTTGTTGTCGTTAATCATCAGGATATTTTTTACTTAAAACAAAAATTTATATATATATATATACACACACACACACACACACACACTATTTCAGAGAGTAAGGAAGAGGGAGAGAGAGAAATATGAATGATGAGAATCATCAATTGGCTGCCTCCTGCACGCCCTCTACTAGGGTTTGAACCTGCAACCTGGGCTTCTGCCCTCATCAGGAATCAAAACATTAGCTCCGCATTCATAGGTTGACACTCAACCACTGAGCCACATCAGCAGGGCTAAGGGTATTTTTTCCATAGCCTTTCAGAAAGTGGAAGGGAAGGGACAGGAGATGAGAGGAGAGGGAGGGGAAGAGAGAGAAACACTGATGTGAGAGGCATCAATTGGCTGCCTCCTGCATGTGCCCGGACCGGGCCGGGATTAAACCTACAACTGACTGAGAATAGAACCAGAGACCCTTTGGTGCACGGGCCGATGCTCTGAGAAACAGTGGCTAAGGCAGAGATTCTTAATTCAATAAATACTACATATCTTGGAAAAGTTTAGAAAACTGAGTATAGAAAGGAAGGCAATCTCAATGAGAAAAGTTTCACAACAAAAGTGAGATCTGGGCCCTAGCCAGTTTGACTCAGTGGATAGAGCATAGGCCTGGGGACTAAAGGGTCCCGGGCTCGATTCCGGTCAAGGGCACATGCCCGGGTTGTGGACTTGATCCCCAGTGGGGAGCGTGCAAGCAGACAGCCGATCAATGGTTCTCTCTCATCACTGATATTTCTCTCTCTCTCTCTCCTTCTCCCTTCCTCTCTGAAATATATATATATATATATTTTTTTTTTAAAGTGAGATCTGAAAGAACAGTAGGGGTCCAGAAGAAGAGGCAAGGGATAGTGTTCCAGGCAGTAGTGATACTACCTGAGATGGCTGGAACAAGAAAGAACTTAGAGAATTTAAGAAAATATTTTCAATATGGCTGAACCACAGAGATGTAAAGCAGTAAGAACATTGGGACAGAGAAATAAATGGACTAAAGTTATTTATAACAGAATTAGCAGGATTTTGTAGTCAGATTAGACATGTGAGAAAGATTTCTGGCTTGGGCAAGTGCATGCCTGCCATCACTGAAGAGGTGTACAGTAAAAGAAGTAGGCTGGGAAGAGAATGAAGAAAAGCTTACGTATCTTAAGACAGTTACCTATGAGATGCACATGGGATATTCAAGTGAAGGCAGTGATATCAGAAAAGATAAACCATTTAATTGGACATAAATCCATATTTACTTTCTTTTCAGTAATAGAATTTTAGGTGTCAAGTTTAAATGTTCAGTTAAGGCAATTAAAACATGGGCACTCTACAAAGACATATAACAAAACTGGCTGATTTTGCCTTTGAATGCCTTTTGCATAAATATGTATGCACAAATGATAAACATGAAAAAAAAAAGGCTTGGCCATGTTCATGATAATAAATTATCAGGTTATCAAAGGCAGTGGTCATATTAAACTTGGTAGAAAATAAAACTTTTTAATATTGCTTAAAATTACATAATATTTAAAGTTTAAATGCTTACTGGTAACGGTGAGTTACTTATATCTGTATTTCCCAAATTAAGAAAAGAATAGTCTAAACAGTTCGTGAAATGTCCATGAGAATTTTAAGACTTTCATTACAACCGCCTAAAAAATATATAAGCATATTCTGGATCATTTACATGACCAACTTATAATGCAGTAGGATCACAGAATGGGCATCCATACTTAGTTTATAATTAATTATATTGTTTCAAATAGATATGTATTTGCTGTTAGCCAAAAGAAAAGGATACACATAAAACATAAGCAAAGCAAAGTGTAAATTTGAGAGTTTTAGGAGAATACCTGAATCCAAACTTGCAGGGGTCATGGATCGGTTTGTTTGTGAGGAGTATCTGAAACAGTTGGTGAAAAATTCCTGAATGTGCATAGAAAGCAGATTTCTCCATGATTCATTTGCATCTTGAAGTAAAATATCATGAATCAGGTAGGGAAGCACGATCTGACAAAAGTCAGCTTTCACCTAAAATACCCAAACACATCCAGTCAATAGGTTAAGTAAAAATAATATATTACAATTTCTTTCCATGTTACTGGCATGCAAGCTTTAAATAAAATGACAGATGAATATGCCTTAACCTCAATGTACTGCTAGAAAGAAAGCATGTGTACCAGGTAGTGTTTTTTAAGAAAAAAAAATCAAACTAACCTAGAATATCTATATAAAACATATATGATTAGTTACAATGTTAATTATTCATTTCCAGCCTAGACCATCCTGTGTAATAAAAGCCTAGGTGGTGTCATGCCCTCGCGCAATGTCACCACAAAATGGTCGTGTGCACAACGGAGGTGGAGCCCAGTGGCCACTCCACATAGTGAGGCCTGGGGGTCCTGCAGCTCTGCGCGGCATGGAGGAAGCCAGTCCCGGCGTCTCTGCTGCCTCGCATGGAGGAGGCAGGTAGTGCAAGGGGAGGGGAGTTGTGGGTGATCGGGCTGGCAGGGGAGAGCAGTTGAGAGCGATCAGGCCCTAGCAGGGGAGGGCAATTGGGGGCCATCAGGCTGGCAGGGAAGTGGTTAAGGGTTGATCAGGCTGGCAGGCAGAAGTGGTTAGGGGCAATCAGGCAGGCAGGCAGGTGACCGGTTAGGAGCCAGCAGTCCTGGATTGTGAGAGGTATGTCCAATTGCCAGTTTAGGCCCGATCTCTAAACCAGCAGTCAGATATCCCCCGAGGGGTCCCAGATTGGAGAGGGTGCAGGCTGGGTTGAGGGACACCCCCCACCATGCACAAATTTCGTGCACTGGGCCTCTAGATTGCATATAATGAAACAGAATATTGCTTACAAATGAAATTATGTCACTATGTAACTAAAATTTCATAGTTGAAAAGTGTTACTAATAACAGCAAGTTCTCTAATTTCATGTAAGGAAAAATGGAGATCAATGTTTATGAGGAAAGTTGAAAATCTGGTATTTGCACATTTTCTATACTCAGTGAAGAGCTACAACAGTAATGTTAAAATGTTTATTTTTTAAAAATAAACCCCAATATCTGGGGATAAAATTTGGGTACTCATTTTTGGCATACTCCAGAGTGTAGAAAAGTGCTTTAATATGTCTAGTATATTAAAACAGCACTCAACCTTATTTTTGCAAAGATACCAACTTCTTATATTCATCACATGCCACACACATAAGACAAATTGCAGATGAACAATTTCTTTGTTAAACTAAAGTCAAAATGTCAGTTTTGGAAACAGAGAATTTAAGGAAGCAGGAATTGAAGTATACATAAATGTGTTTGGAGCATTTTATCTTCTGGCCAAAGTTAGAATTTTATAAAAATCTTAGGTTCAGTGTTGAGAAGTGAGCTGTGTGTGTGCACAGGATCTCACTCTGCTGACCTGGTACAAGTGCAGTGCAGTACTGCGGACGGTGTGATGATTTATTAACTGTAAGAAACAAGGACTGCTTTTATCAAAATATTCACTTCTCTAATAGTTATTTGTGATTGGTGGATGTCTGACCTAGTCAGAGTTTATTTCACATTTCTGTTGCATCATGCTTGGCAGAATTATAAACCAGATAGCTGTTAAAAGTCCTAGAGCACCATCGTAGTGCTGTGTTTGATAAAAGCATATAACAAACTTTTGTTTGACTTGGTTTGTACCTGCACTCTCTATTGAAATAAATTGTAGAGCCCTGACTGGTTTGGCTCAGTGGATAGAGCATCGGCCTGCGGACTGAAGGGTCCCAGGTTAGATTCCAGTCAAGGGCATGTACCTTGGTTGCAGGCACATCCCCAATGGGGGATTGTGCAGGAGGCAACTGGTCGACGTTTCTCTCTCATCAATGTTTCTAACTCTCTATCCCTCTTTCTTCCTCTCTGTAAAAACTCAATAAAATATATTTTTAAAAAATTGTAGTGTACCTTAAAAAATAAAACGTAGTGCTGCTACCCGCTCCCTTTTTCTCATTCGAGAAAGCAGCTCTGAGAAAAGTAAATGACAATGATCTATTACGAGTAAACAAACCAAAAAAAGAGAGCAGACTTTTGGTTAATATAAATATTTACAGTCATCAGGATCTTAACTATCATTAGTAACAAAGTACTTGAGGCACCCCTTAGGACTCATCCAGAATGTATAGCTCACGGCTGAAACCTACTGCATGAAGTTGTGGCTAACTAAAGACAATCCTGTTTGATAGGCTCGCAACAGCTGAGTGTGGGTGATGTTGCCTGAGGAGGATGTGCTGTTCCACAGGCCTTTTTAGAGATATTTATTATAGGCCACAAACATGTACACACAAGCCAAGTGGAATGGGATAAGCAAAGAAAGCTAGTAAGAGAAAAAGGCAAATGAAACAAAGCAAAGTTAGAAAGGAATGAAGTTAGACCAAGTAATCTTTTTACCTCACACAGTGGCTTTAGTAACTGAAGAATTTCACTTTTTATGCTTCCACTATCCAAAAATGCACAAGTCAGTGTCTTTATCCAAACATCATGATTTTCATTTTGAGGAATCCACAGGCTTGTATCATCCAAACCCTCTAAAGGGCTTTCTCTGTGAAGTCTGGGTACCTCTAAAAACTAGAAAGAAAATGCTCAGAAAATAGAAATTAAGATAATCAGAAATACATTGGAAAATAAATATCTAAATATAAACAAACCTGTTTCCAAGTAAAACTAAATATAGTTAAAACTAAATCTGGAGGCCAGGGTTACCCTTTAAATTTAAAATACATTTATGTTTATATGAGAGTCAGACTGGTACGGTAAAGAATTACTGGTCTAGCCTTAGCTGGCTTTGCCCAGTGGATAGAGCATCGCCCTGCGGACTGAAGGGTCCCAGGTTTGATTCCATTCAAGGGCATATTCCTGGATTGTAGGGTTGATCCCCAGCAGGTGGCATGCAGGAGGTAGCCAATCAATAATTCTCTCTCATCACTGATGTTTCTATCTCTCTCTCTCTCCCTCTTTCTTCTCTGAAATCAATACAAAAATATATATTTTTTAAAGAATTACTGGTCTAGACAGTAGTAAGTTCACAGTAGTATATTATATGAATCACAAACTCTGTCTTACATACGAAACCAGCCCAAATCTTCCACACAGAATTGATTTCAAAATGAAGATTATAAAATGTTCTAACTATAGTGTTTTACAGGTTACATTGCTAGTTTTATTAATAGTTTATATGACCATTAATTTCACTAATACTGAAATTATATTTATGATACATTTAAAAGCAGTATTTCAGCCCTGGCTGGGTGGCTCTATTGATTAGAGCATCATCCCTTACACCAAAAGGTTGTGGGTTTGATTCCAGGTCAGGGCACATACTTAGGTCTGGGTGCATACGGGAGGCAACTGATCAATGTTTCTCTCACATCTATGTTTCTCTCTCTAAAAATCAGTAAAGACATATCCTCAGGTGAGGACTAAAAAACAAAACAATAATAACAACATCAAAAAGGCATACTTCAAATATGAAACGGGAATGTTCAAATTAAAGGAGAAGCAAGAGTTTTTAAATATCCTTCACAGAGTACTTTCAGCAGAATCTTCTATCAACATGGAAAAAGAGGGACATTTATAGGTCATCTCATATTTCACTAGGGAACTGTATTACTTAAAACTTGCTATAGAAATAAATACTTAGTTGTTGATTTCAACACCTAATAACCACACCCAGGATCAATGGCTTTTATGAAATCAAAGTTAGGGTTTTTTACTCCTAAGAAAAAAGGCCTATCACTAAGAACTCCTCCTAATCACCCCAAATCAATCACCATCTCTCTAGGCTATCTATAGCTCAGCTTTTCCACATAATTAAAAATATAAACCCCTTGGATTTGGGAAGTTCAGTTGCAATCATTTCTAAAAGAGGTTAAATGTTAGTATAATACCATTTAAGCAATTTGATATTCCTATCCATAGCAAAAAAAAACCAAAAACATTCTAGAATAGTGGGTACACAGTAAACATTTATTATTTGAAAGACCTTTTTCCTCGATGTTCTAAAAGGGTGTAGATAGAT
Organism: Murina feae; assembly: GCA_004026665.1. Classification (NCBI taxonomy): domain Eukaryota; kingdom Metazoa; phylum Chordata; class Mammalia; order Chiroptera; family Vespertilionidae; genus Murina; species Murina feae. The sequence goes on along the minus strand of PVJC01030394.1, from coordinate 9,262 downwards.
CAGCATGGGATCAGTAGTCATCTTGTAAATCTCCCAGAAACTATGGCCAGTCTTTGTGGCTAAAATATTTTTCAAACAGGTAACAGTAGCTGATCGCACTTTGACACTGAAAGACAGATATAATTCAAAAGTCTAAAAAATATATCAACTATTAAGTTTGATAAATGTTAACCTCCAATGAAAAAAAAACAAAATCTAAAATTTATATCATTAGGACAATTCTACACTTATTATTATTATCTTTTTTACAACAGAAATTTATTCTTTCACAGTTCTGGAGGCGAGAAGTCTTAAATCAGTACCACTGAGCCAAAATTAAGGTGTCAGCAGCGCTTTCATCTATGTCACTTCAATTCTACCTCTGTGGTCACACTGTCTTCTCTTCTCCAATTCTACACTTATTGGTAAATTTTACATCTATAAAATTATATTACATTACAGGCAAATTTACCAAAGGATTTTTAATATTCTTTCAGTAATCTTGAGTTACTAATCACTGCAATAGCATTCTCTTCAATAGTTTGTAATATGACTACTAAATATAAAAGGACTCATAAAAATAAATAAAATAACACCAACTAATAAAAAGAGCAATAAGAATGACAATAGCAGCTCACCTGAGAAAACATTTTGATAATATTTTCTCTAAGAAATACAAATAGCCCTAACTGGTTTGGCTCAGTGGATACAGCGGCGGCCTGCGGACTGAAGGGTCCCAGGTTCGATTCCGGTCAAGGGCATGTACCATGGTTGAGGGCACATCCCCAGTGGGGGGTGTGCAGGAGGCAGCTGATCAATGTTTCTCTCTCATTGATGTTTCTAACTGTCTATCCCTCTCCCTCTCTCTTCCTCTCTGTAAAAAATCAATAAAATGTATTAAAAAAACACAAAACAAATAATTTGGGATAAGGCAGAATGCTATTTCCATCCAAATGATGAAATTATTGTCTAGAACAATTTTAAACAACCAGTAAATACACACTTATTCTGACCAGAAGCTAGTTGAGCATCATTAGGAAACACATCTAACACCTCTAGTCAAGGGCCTTCTTGACAAAAAAAAAAAAAAAAAAGGAAAAGGAAAAGGAGGGCTGCAATACAAGAGCACTGAAAATATAATAGCTAACAAAAAAGGTCATAAAGCCCAATACTGTAAAGGCCTAATTCCTTTTAGGTTTCTCAATTTAAGACATAAAAGCATAAATCATAAACTTGAATTAATCCTTCACTGCTCCCTATTTCCCTACATCTCCCTAGCTAATTAAACAGCAAGTCCTGCTGGCTCTGTGTTAAAAACATACCCTGGCTCGATGCATTTCCCATCTCATCTCCATTACTGCCAACCTAATTCAAGTCACCATCATTTGTCCTCTGGACTACTAAAAGTTTCAAAATAGGGCTTCCTTTTCCACTTTTGCGCTATCATAATCCATTTGTCAAATGAAAGTCAGAGTAAAAATGTAAGCAGTATCATGACAGTATTTTGCTTATAACTGCATGGCTTTACATATTTCAAATAAAATCTAAATCTCTTACCGAAATTAGCTCTACCTTTCTAATTTCATTTCATGCCATCTTCTTCCACACCAGGTGTCTTTCTGATTCTCAAAACACACAAAGCTTATTTCCAATCTAGACATTCCCCATCTGGAATGTTTTGTCCCTACATCTTACAGCCGACTCCTGATCATTCAAATCAGCAAAGGACATTTCCTCAGCAAAGTCTTCCATGACCTGCTATTCTGGGAATTCCTTGGTCAACATCTCCTCTGCAGAACTGAGGGTCCATAAATATGTAATGATATTTTCCCTATTACAAAAAGACAGGGCCTTGGTCGGTGTGGTTCAGTTGGTTGTCATCCCAAGCACCAAAAGGTCTCTTGTTTGATTCCCAGTCATGGTACATACCCAGTTTCAGATTTAATCTCTTGTGGGGTTGCATATGGGAGGCAACTGACTGATGTCTCTGTCTCTCTCTCTCTCTTTCTCTCTCTCTCTGCCCCTCTCCTTTCCTCTCTCTCTCTAAAAATAAAAACATTTAAAAAAAGAAGGTAGGAACAAATTACACTTGTTCCCTAGATCTCTAAGTTTAAGTCAAACCAACTGCAAATTACTGTGTTACAAATAAAACTCTTAATGCCTGCAATTTTTCTGTGGAAAATTTCTTCAAAACTGTGCCAGATGTAATCTGAAATATGTTTATACAATTAGATTAATTAATAAATGAATAGAAGAATGGCTAGATGTGACAAAGCAAGTATAGTAGTAAAATAGTTATGACAAAACCTAGGAGAATCTAAGTGGTAAATATATGGGTTTACTGCAAAAATCTTTCAACTTCGCTGTACATTTGAAAATTAGTATAATAAAATCTTTTGGGGAAAAGCACATCAGACTTTTTATTGCAAAAACAACAAATAAGAGAGAAAAATACATGTTCATTAAATCAACAGTGAAAACATGGCAGGTAGACATTATTGTCAATTGTGTATTCCCCAAGAAAAGGAGGGGGAGGGTCTGGAAGGAAATAGATGCAAAATACCTTTTGACCTTAGATAGATGCCCCAGTTGTAGGCTAAAATCCTTTGAAGCCACACCCAAAAAATTGTGATGAGGTGCTCAAATATATCAAAAATAAATAAACAGATAAATGGGAAGGGGGGGAAAAGAAAGCAAACAAAAATAATCTCATAACCAGCAAGCTGAAAAATCTGTTGCAATTTTGTTTTGCAGAGAATAAATGGATAAAAACCATGTTTGATTAGCTTAATAATTTTTGAGTTATGAAATTTCTGCTCTACAACTTATTATTTTGGTTGTTGTTTGTTAATACTCACTGGAGGATACTTTTTCCATTGATTTTTATAGAGAGTGGGAGGGAAGGAAGGGAAGAGAGGGAGAGTGGAGAGAAAAGCATTGAAGTGAAAGAGCTAACCAGGTTGGGGAAGTGTAACCCAGGTACGTGCCCTTGACAGGGAATCAAACCTGAGACCCTTCAGTGCTTGGATCAACACTCCAACCATTAAGCCATGCTGCCCAAGGCTCTGCAACTTATTTTAAAAGGACCTAAATAGTCTAGCTGAGAAGAGTGACACCTTTGATTTTGACAAATATCCCAATATCTCACTTTCTATTCCCATACCTTAATGTTCTATGTAGAACCACCTGTCAATTTTATTATCTATTTGTCTAGTCTACTCTCACCAGAATTTCACATGGACCTTGTCTAGTTCACTGTATCAAATGCTTGGTACATAAAAGAGCTTCAGTAATTTCGTGCATTAGTAAAAATCCAATAATTTTCATTAAAATACTTGAGATTGAAAGAAAAGTATGGCAATTTAAAAGAGAAAGCTTTAAAGTTATTGGAACTATTAATTTATGTGAAGATACAGTATCATTCTCCTTGAATATCAGAGTAAGAAAATGCTATCAGAAATAAAGTATTATTAAGTACTCACCAATCTTCTACCAGTGTGTTATTCAGGTAGGTCAGCATTACAAGGGTCCACTGAAGTTCTTTATCTTCAAATAACCCAAGGGCCTTAGTATAAGATGTTTCTTTACTATGTTGTATAGCTATCGTAGAAAAATCTACAGGACCCACTTCTCCCAAGCAGCTCCCAACAGCCTCTACATACAGAAATTACGTTTCAGTAGAGTTATAGCTAAGAGATCATACATACAACAAAAATTTCCTGAGTTCCAAAATATAATGCTATTCTGTTATCCTTCAAGAGCTCAGTTTCTCTCAAAGATTTAGAATAAATTAAAGCAGCAACAAAATATTATATCACTTCCTTTGCATATCATCTATGTGGACAATAATTTTTCCTATAAAGTCATATCCAAGAAATAGACCAGTAACAAAATATAAATATTAAGGATGAAAGTTTAAACATAGCTACTGCACGAGAGTACCAGCAGACTTTAAAACTTAAAAAGTTTTTGATATTAAGTACATAAAGTTCACTAACCTTAAAAACTCAGTTCAGCAAAAACTCACACATACAGAAATGTGTGCATACGCACACACTTAATTCATTTTTTCTCTTCTGCATTATCACTACCCAGATAAAGATAGAATGTTTTCAGCATGCCAGAGGACTCCCTCACATTCCTTGCTAGTCATGGTGGAATTTATTAAAATATGTTCATAAATTCTGATAGTTCTCCTTTGAAAAGGTAAAGCCTAATTTGAGTGTTGGGCTGTGCTTAGTGACTGACTTCTAACAAAGAGAATGTGTACAAGTTTTCCAACTCCTTGACAAAGTTTACCTGCACGTATTTAATTCTTAGACACTATTACAAATGAAATTATAAAATGAAACAGAATTTCCTTTTTAGATTGTTCACTGCTGGTATACATAAACACTACTAAATTTTGTGTGTTGCCCTTGTATCCTAGAACTTTGCTAAATTCATTTATCAGCTCTATTATAGTAGCTTTCTTGTAGATTCTCTAGGAGCATATACATATATGATTATGTCATCTGTGACTAGACATCATTTTACTTCTTCCTTTCCAATTTGAGTAATTTTTATCTCTTTTTCTTGTCCAATTGTTCTGGCTATAGCAGTGGTAAAAGTGGGCAACCTTGTCTCATTCTTGATTTAAGGGAGAAAACTATCAATCTCTTACATTAAGTATGATGTTAGTCATGAGTACAGATTTTATGCTACACAGGAAAGCCACTTATGGTTCTTGCAGTAAATGAGATTTATCCCCAGAGCCAGTACTACTATAGACAAAGGGGTAAATTCCTTGGTTAAAGAAAACTTCTAGGATGCTGATAGGTTCTGTTTCTTAGTCTGGGTGCTAGATGCAAGAGTGTGTGTTCTGCTTGTAAAAATTCTTCAAGTTATATGGTTATGATCTGTACAATTTACTGATATAAGATATATTTCAATTAAAAATTTATCAAAAATGCTAAGTACCCTAGATATTAGGCTCCCAATGAGAAGTTAAAAAAGACTCCATTGAAAGAGTGTAAGAGTATGAAACAGCTATTATTCCTCCTTCTTACTGGAAGCAATGCCGTCATGAGGACGTCAAGCTGGTTTTAATGTGACTTTTCCCTCCTGTGAGCACCAAACCTAAACAGCTACACCCTAGGCATGATATTGGCTATTTATCTTATATCAGATTTCCTCCAAATGGTGATAGTAAAGGACTTGAATATGGTTTTAATATTTGACTTTAATCTAGCACTCCAAATCCTCATTCTTATTTCAGTTATATAAAAAAGATATTAAGTACCAGTCATTTATAATATACATCAATTTATCTTCAACTTTACTACAAATAGGTATATCTGACTTTTCCTAAATATTTACAAAACATTTTCAAATTCAGTTATAAATGTATAAATAACTTTTACTTTATGCATAAAGTAAAAAGTAAATGAATGTCTAAACAAGAAAATATGAAAGAAGAGCAGCTTAGGGACACTTGAGCTAAATAGAAATATTACTTAACTAGCATCTTACATTTCTCTAATACCCTAAATGATAAACTTTTACTGATTTTGAAAATTATAAAGATGACCATTCAAACAAAAAACTCAGCCATTCAGCCAAATAGTTTACCTAAAACTTCTCTTTCACCAGTGTGATTTAATGCCATCTTAGATAACTGTAACAAGCTGACAACCAGCTTCACCATTATGCCATCTTGTGGGTTACCTAGAAGCATTTTGAAAAAAGAATTAAACTATAATGGAAATAACACTTTTTTTTATTATATTAAATTTTACATATTTAAATTATCTGACTAGAAAACTTTTATAGTTTTTTTTTAAAGGTTTTAAATCATGAGGACTTTAAAAAATATTAAGTGATAACCAAACTATTCTCTGACCACAATGCTTTGAAATTAGAAGTCAACTGCAAAAAGGAAGTGGAAAAAAATACAAATATGTGGAGGTTAAAAAACATGCTACTGAAAAACCGACTGGGTCAAAGAGTAATAAAATGTGAGATCAAAAGATATAGAAAGATAAATGAGAATGACAACATGACATATCAAATTTTGGATACTGCAAATGTGATAATAAGAGGGAAGTTTATATCACTACAGGCCAATATCAAGAAACAAGAAAAATCCCAAGTAAACAACCTAACACTGCATATTAAAGAATTAGAAGAGAAAAAGCAGCCCAAAGTAAGCAGAAGAAAGGAAATAATAAAAATTAGAGCAGAATCAAATAAAATAGAGAGCTGCCCTGACCGGTCTGGCTCAGTGGATGGAGCGTCGGCCTGCGGACTGAAAGGTCCCAGGTTCGATTCCGGTCAAGGGCATGGACCTTCGTTGCAGGCACATCCCCAGTGGAAGGTGTGCAGGAGGCAGCTGATCGATGTTTCTCTCTCATCGATGTTTCTAACTCTTTATCCCTCACCCTTCTTCTCTGTAAAAAATCAATAAAAAAAAAAAAATAGAGAGCTAAAGGACCATACAAAATTATTAATGCAAAGAGCTGGTACTTTGAAAGATTAATAAAATTGACAAACATCTGGCTCTTTTTAATAGAGAAAAGATAAGTAAATAAAATTAGCAAAAAAAAGAGAAGTTACTACAGATACCACAGATATACAAAGGATCATTCAATAACATTATGAAAAAATATGACACCTAATTCAATAACCTAGAATAAATATATAAATCCCAACCTTCCTAGACTGAATAAATAAATAACTTTCCTAAACTGAATCATGAAGAACTGGAAAATCTAAACAGACCAATCAACAATGAGGAAATTGAAACAGTCATCAAAAACTTCCCAAAAACCTTGGTAGATATTTGACCTATGAACCAGAAGGTCAAGGTTCAATTCCTGACCAGGGCATACACTGAGCTGTGGGCTCAATCCCCAATAGGGGGTGTGCAGGAGGCAGCCAATCAATGATTCTCCCTCATTTGATGTTTCTATCTTTCTTTCTCCCTTCCTCTTTCTGAAATCAACAACAACAAAAATATTAAAAAACAAACAAACCTCAAATCGTCAAAAGCCCAAGACCAGATGGCTTCATAAGTGGATTCTACCATACATTCAAAGAAGACTGGATCCCTATCCTTCTCAAACTCTTCCAAAGATATGAAGAAGAAGCTTCCTATTTCATTTTATGAGGTCAACATAACCCTACTACCAAAACCTTGCAACGATAACCCACGCAAAAAACAGAGATACATGACCAATATCTCAGATGCAAAAATAGTAAACAAAACCCTAGCAAATCAAATACAATGATACATTAAAAACACAATACATCATGATGAAGTGGGGTTCATTTCAGAGGCACAAGGATGGTTAAATCAATGTGATATACCAAATTAACAAAATCTAATAAAAGAGCAATATGCAAATTAACCATCACTCTGAGACACCTAAGCAACGCCCACCAACCAATCAGAGTGGCTGTATGCAAATTAACCCAGCCAAGATGGCCACCAGCAGCCATGGAGCTAGAAAAGGCTTGCCCCAGCGATACAGGAAGTTAAGGTTCCTGTCTGCCTAGACCAGCTGTGGCCTCCACTCCAGGCAACAAAGTTTCAATTATAGAAGATAAATAAACCCCAGAGACCTGCTTCCAGCCTTAGGCTCAAGGAAGCACTGGGAGCCTAGATTGTCAGGGGTAACCCGACCTGGGCTCTGGTTAAAGTAACAAAGTTTCAACTTTAGAAGTTAAATAAATTCCGGCCAGCCTTGCTGCAAACAGCCATCAGCCACTCACCCAGGCTGGCCAGGTACCCCAGCAGGGACCCCCTCCCTGAAGGGGATGTGGCCAGCCTGCAAACAGCCATCAGCCCCTCACCCGGGCTGGCCAGGCACGCCAGCAGGTGGACATCCCCCAAGGGGTCCCAGACTGCGAGGGCACAGGCCAGGCTGAGGGACCCTCCTCCCCCCTCGAGTGCACAAATTTTTGTGCACCGGGCCTCTAGTAAAAGATAAAAATCATATGATCATATCAATAGATGCAGAAAAAGCACCTGACATGACACAACACCCATTTATAATTAAAACAATAAAATGGGTATAGAGAGAAAGTACCTCAACATAATAAAGGCCTTATATGATAAACATTTAATTAATAATCATACTCAATGGTGGAAAACTGAAAGCTTTTCCTCTAAGATCAGGAACAAGATAAGGATGTCCACTCTCATCACTCATAGTCAACACAATACTTAAGTCAGGCAAGAGAAAGAAATAAAAGGCATCCACATTGGAATGTAAAGGTAAACTTGTCACTTTTTAGAGATGACATGATTCTTTATACGTAAAACCCTAATGATTCCACCAAAAAAAAGCTATTAAAAATAATAAACCAATACAGTAAAGTTGCAAGATACAAAATAAGTGTACAAAAATTCATTGCATTCTTACATGCTAATAATGACAACTCAGAAAAAGAAAGGAAAAAGATTCCTTTTGCAATTGCAAAATAATAAAATACCTAAAAATTATAAAGTATTATTAAAAGAGATTGAAAAAGCCCAACAATATAGAAAGATAGTCCATATTCATGGGCTGGAAAAATCAATATAGTTAAAACAGCCATATTACTCAAAGCAATATATAGATTTAATGCAATTTCCATCAAAATCCCAATGTTTTCTTTTCTAAAGAAATAGAACAGAAAGTCATCAGATTTGTATGAACCCACAAAATAACTTGAATAACCAACACATTCCTGAGAAAAAAGAACAAAGCTGGAATATCACATTCCCTGATTGCCAATTATACTGCAAAGCAACAATATTCAAAACAGCATGTTATTGGCAGAAAAACAGACACACAGACCAATGGAATAGAATTGAGAGCCCAAAAATAAACCCATACGTATATGGTCAAATAATTTTTGACAAAGAAGCCAAAAACATACAATGGAGGAAAGAAATCCTCTTCAATAAATGGTACTAGGAAAATTGGAAAACCACATGCAAAAGAATAAAACTAAACTACTGTTTCTCTCCATACATTAAAGTTATGAACCTTGGTCTTAGAGAGGATTTGGAGAATTTGACCCAAAAGGCAAGGGAAGTAAAAAAAAAAAAAAAAAAAAGTTTTTAAATGGGATTATATCAAACTAAAAAGATTCTGTACAGCAAAAGAAACCATCAATAAGAAAAAAAGGAAACCAACAGAATGGGAGAAGATATTTGAAAACAACAGCTCCGACAAGGGGTTAATATTCAAAATATATACAGAACTCGTACCACTCAACAACAAAAAACAAAAATATAATTAAAAATGGACAGAGG
>PVJC01030393.1:0-13589 GCA_004026665.1 Murina feae | reverse complement strand
CTTGGTTCTCCTAAAAATATATTTTTTTAAAAAAGGAAAAGAAATCGCCCACGGGAGCCGTGCAAACACCACAGCCATCAGCCTGGGCTGTGACCCAGGCTCAGCTTTTTCCCGGAAGAGCCTGTTGTTGAGCATTTACCAGGCCCGGCTCCCCCACCCGCGGCTCCTATAGGACCCCCATCACCCAGGTGAGCTCCTGCAGCTTCCTCAGCCCCTCACCACAGCCTCTCCTGTCTCTCTGCAGCCTGGGCACTGGCTCACAGCTTCCCCACCTGCCCACCCGATTCTGCCACCGTCCAGGGACCGCAGCTGCCTCCTCCGGGCAGCCCACTTGGCTTCCTTGGCTTCCCTATCTGACTTCGCTGCTTCCCAAGTCAGCAGGTAAGTGATGCCAGAGAGGCCTGGGAAGCAGAGTCTGTGCAGTGCTGGCCACCCCCCCCCCTTTCCCGATGCACAGGGCCTGTTCCCTCTGGCCTCCCCTTGACTGCCCTGGGCTTGTGACTCAGTCTACCAGTATAGGGTAGCTCCTGCCCATTTTCTTTCTTTTTAAAAAAATATATTTTAGCCCTGACCGCTTTGGCTCAGTGGATAGAGCGTCGACCTGTGGACTGAAGGGTCCCGGGTTCGATTCCGGTCAAGGGCATGGACCTTGGTTACAGGCACATCCCAGTGGGGGGCATGCTGGAGGCAGCTGATCGATGTTTCTAGCTCTCTATCCCTCTCCTTTCCTCTCTGTAAAAAAAAAATCAATAAAATATATTTAACAAAATAAAAAATGTATTTTATTGATTTCAGAGAGGAAGGGAGAGGGAGGGAGACAGGAACATCAGTGATGAGAGAGAACCCTTGATCGGATGCCTCCTGCACTCCCCACACCAGGGATGGAGCCCACAACCCGTGCATGTGTCCTTGACCGGGGACCCGACCGTGACCTCCTGGTTCATAGGTCCACGCCCAACCGCTGAGCCATCCTGGCAGGTTGCTCCTAACCGTTCTCTAGGGGCGAAGGCCATGGTGTTTGGGTCTCCATTTTCTGCAGGAGGAAACTGAGCCCCGGGAGCCCTTGTTTGGGGTCCCGTAATGACTCAGCAACAGGTAGCCCCTGCCTGTGGGGCTGGGGTAGCTGCAGAGGATGGGCAAGCAGGTGCCAGCTGCTTCATCCCCATCAGCAAGTGCCCGGCAAGTGGCCCAAAGCAGGCAGGGACTGCCCCCCTGTGGCCATCGGTGGTGAAGCCCCAGGCTCCTGGGATCGCCTGCCCTCTGCAAGCCTTACACTGGGGGGTTGAGGGGGGAGCCCACAACCCTGGCATGTGCCCTGACTGGGACTGGAACCCTGGGCTGAATGTTTGGATTTGAACCCAGACAGACTCCTGCTTCTGGCTTGGAACAGTGATGCCCTGGCCCTCTCAGCTCCCCCCTTCCTCCCTGTGGCTTGTCCCACACCTTTTCCTCTCCTAACACGTGGAATTGGGAATGAAAAAATAAACAAACCAGTAGCCATCTCCAAACGGGGCCTGAGTTCCCGCCTTACTCGGCTCCCTGCTGGCCGAGTGGCCCTGGCCAAGTCCCCACTGCCCTGGGGGTTGATTTCCCTCCCCCCCAGGGTTCACCCCTTCATCCAGGTGTCGTCACAGTATTTGGTGCCACTGCGTCTGCCGTTGTGGCTCCCCAAATGTTTGCAACCAGTACAAAACTTGGGAGGCACCAGGGTCTCCAAAGTGGGGCTGTGCACCCCAGCTGATGAGCAAAACCAGCCGCTGGGGTGTGGGAAGAAAATATTAGACCCTCTGATTTTTTTTTTAAATCTCATCCTCTTAAAATTCTATTTCTGTATTTGCTTTATTACACCTATAAACGGACCAGCAGAGTAGCACACACATGCCTTATAAGTAACACACACACACACACACAGGTGCATGGTAAAAAAATTTAACTATTGCCCTAACCCATGTGGCTCAGTGGATAGAGCGTCGGCCTGCGAACTGAAGGGTCCTGGGTTCGATTCAGGTCAAGGGCATGGACCTTGGTTGTGGGCACATCCCCAGTAGGGGGCGTGCAGGAGACAGCTGATCGATGTTTCTCTCTCATCCATGTTTCTAACTCTATCCCTCTCCCTTCCTCTCTGTAAAAAAATCAATAAAATATATTTTAAAAACACACAAAAAATTTAACTATGAATATTTGGTCACTGCCTGGCGGGGGGGATCCCATAACATTTTTTCACATATGCAGATGTGAAATAGGGTGTTTTGGTGTTTTTTTAAAAATACAAGATGATGTAATTTTACTATACATCTATTTTTCTTCATCAAACCTATTCCTTTTTTGGGAGATGATTAGTTGAATTTTGGGTTGACAAAAATCTCCCTTGATACTCAAAACAATTTGCTTCTTTTGGAAATTCAGAGAGGAAGGGAAAGGGAGAGAGGGAGGGAGAGAGAGACATCCATGAGGAGAGAGAGAAGTGTGGATGGGCCGCCTCCCGCACGCCCCACACGGGGGATCGAGCCTCAAACGCAGGCCCGTGCCCCGACCGGGAATGGAAGCTGTGACCTCCTGGTCCATAGGTTGACACTCAACCACTGAGCCACGCCAGGCGGGACTGACTTGCAGCTTTTATTTTTATTTATTTGTTCTGTAAATATATTTTATTGATTTTTTACAGAGAGGAAGGGAGAGGGAGAGAGAGGTAGAAACACCGATGAGAGAGAAACATCGATCAGCTGCCTCCTGCACGCCTCCTGGGGATGTGCCCGCAACCAAGGTCCATGCCCTTGACCGGAATCGAACCCGGGACCCTTCAGTCTGCAGGCGGACACTCTGTCCACTGAGTCAGACCAGTCAGGGCTATTTTTATTTTATTATTATTTTTATTGACTTCAGAAAGGAAGGGAGAGGAAGAAAGAAAGAGACAGAAACATCAACCATGAGAGGGAATCCTTCACTGGCTGCCTCCTGGGGGGACCGAGCCCAAAACCCCGGCATGAGCCCTGTCAGGAATCGAACTCGGGACCTTCGAGTCCACAGCCCGTCGCTCTGTCCACTGAGCTACACCGGCCAGGGTGCATTTCCCTGGAAAGTGTGCAACGGAGAATCCGGGCCCCACGAGCGCACCTGCCGCTGCAGAGACCCGAACCCGCCCGCCTCCGGGAGCCCACCCCGAGGCCCCGCCCCCTAGGGCGTGGGAGGGCGTGGCCTCCGCGTATATCCCCGCCCCCGCCACTGGGGGCGTGGCTGCGGCAGGGAGCTGCGCGTGCGCGGTTGCCCCGGGAGAGGCCCCGCCCCTTCGCCGAGCGTCCGGCCCCTAGCCAAGCGTCGCAGTCGCGGGGCGCTGACGTCAGAGGCGCGCAGGGACCGCGCGTCGGGCTGGGAGCCGGTGAGTCGGGCCCTTTGGCCGGTGGGGGTGGCCGTCGTCGGGTCTGCTGCTGGCCCGGGCGGGGGCGGGGGAACCGGGGCGGGCCCGTGGTCGCCCTGCCGTGACCTCGGTCGCCCTGCCGCCTGTCGGGGCGCGTCCTGGGCGTGCTCCGTGCACCCCGAGAAGGGCCGCCCGGGACCCGCGCACCTGGGCTCTGGGGTTCCGGTACCGTGTGGGTTTGGGGATCAGTCCTGCGGGATCGCGCCAAGAGGGGCACGTGGGGTGTTGTTTTTTTTTAGTTTTGTTTTTTTGAAAACGCAGAGGGGCGAGCAGTGAGTCCCGCGTGGGAAGTTGTGCGGGGAAGAGGCGGGGAAGGCGAATGAGGGTCCTCAGCGCCCCTGGGGAGAGGGCCTAAGCGGGCAGTCGGACCTCCTTAGAGCTGCCGTGGAGGCAGGAGAGGCCCGGCCACCACCAACGCTGGGCTCACCAGCCATGAGCCAGGCTTGTGCCCGAACCAGCTCGCCCTGTGCGAGTGCACTGACCATCAGGGGGCAGCTCCTGCTCTTTGAGCCTCTGCCCCCTGGTGGTCAGTGCGCATCTTAGCAACCTCGTTGGGTGTTTGGTTGATTTGCATATTAGCCTTTTATAATGTAGAGGCCTGTTGCAGGAAGATTCCTGCAAGAATAGGGCTCTCTCAGCCTATTTCTGCAAGAATAGGGCTTCCTGCGCTGGAGCGAAGCAGAGAAGGGAGCAAAGCCTGCCCGCTGAGGGCTTCTCCGCTGCCTCACTCCCTCCCTTCACCGTCTCTGCTGCCTCGGCTCCCCCCCTTCTCCGCCGCTTCGCTCCCTTCTGCAGCACCTTGGCTTCCTTCTACACTGTCTTCAGTCTTTACTCTGTGCCTGTGTATGCAAATTAACTGCCATCTTTGTTGGGTTAATTTGCATATCACTCTGATTGGCTTGTGGGCATAGTGGAGTGACACCAATTTGCATGTTACTCTTTTATAGGCGTAGATTCTGTATTTGCAAAATCACCTACTTGCTACCATCTATTGTTCATCCCCAAATCAGTGCTTCTGAGGGCGTGTGAGGAGGTGAGAATGCAGGTCACATGACGCACACACGTGACACAGGTGCCTTCTTGTTCCAGCTCATGCTGTAAACGTGATGTCCTTTTCCAGCCTGTGCAGAGCCATGACTTGTGCATGTCTGTGCTTCCTGTTAGTGGTTTCGCTGTGCAGAGCGGTCCCCACGCGCAGTGCTGTCCTGTGTCTTCATGTCCCTCAGTGCCTGGTTGGGGCCTGTGTGAAGGCAGCCAATTGATGTGTCTCTCTCACATCATTGTTTCTCTCTCTGTCTCTCTCCCCCTAAAAACGAATGGAAAAAATAGCCTTGGATGAGGATTAAAACATCTCTATATATAAAAGCCTAAGTGACTGAACAACTGAACGACCGAACGACCAAATGACTGAATGACCAGTCGACTGGTTGTTATGTTGCACACTGACCACCAGGGGCAGCTTCTCAATGCAGGAGTGCCCCCTGGTGGTCAGTGTCCTCCCACAGCCAACCTCCCGTGGCCCCGATTGTCAGCCAGGTTGAGGGACCCCACCCATGCACGAATTCGTGCACCAGGCATCTAGTAAATAACTAAAAGGGCCCGTGGTTCTCTCTCCCTCTGAAGAGCGGCAGGGGGTGGAGACCGGTCCCTCTCTGTGGTCAGGCTTGGAGAGAAGAAAACATGGGGTGGGACAGGTCGTCAGTTGACCCCATGGGCTCCGAGGGCCTTGTGAGGGGCGCTCCTGGGACTGACCCAGGCAAGTGTCAGGGCCACTGCGGTCAAGGGGACCCCCAGTGGCACCCCCTGACTGAGACCTGGTGCTGTTCCCACAGAGCTGCCTGGCCTGTAGCCCTTCGCCCCCAGCCAAGGAGATGACCAACCAGGTGAGGCTGTGGAGGGAGGGGCGCCCGCGGGTCCCTGGCAGGTGTCGGGGTGGCCAGGGTGCCGGCTCCCGGTTCCTGCTCTGCTCCTGACCGCGGCAGGCGGTGTTCGCCCGTGCGCAGCGCCAGGAGGGGTGTGCCCCTGCATCTCCCGGCACAGAGGGGGTGAGGGGCTGAAAGAATCTGTGCTCAAAAGCAACAGAGAAGCGAAGGTCAGCAGAGAAGAAACCCGTGTTTACGATGAGACCAGGGGCAAGGCTAACGGGTCCTCCCGTGGGCTGTGCCCGTTGGTCCAACTGCAGAAACGACGCTGCAAGCGGCTCCCGAGCTCCTGTGAGCAGAGCAGCCAAAAGCACGTTTACTAGTCTCTTACGGGGATGGAGAAGCTACACTTCCTTCTTTTTTAATATATTTTTTAAAAATATGTTTTATTGACTTTTTTATAGAGAGGAAGGGAGAGGGATAGAGAGTTAGAAACATCGATCAGCTGCCTCCTGCACGCCCCCTACTGGGGATGTGCCCGCAGCCGAGGTCCATGCCCTTGACCGGAATCGAACCCGGGACCCTTCAGTCCACAGGCCGACGCTCTAGCTGCTGAGCTAAACTGGTCAGGGCTAATATATTTTATTGATTTCAGAGAGGAAGGGAGAGGGAGGAGAGAGAGAAACATCCATGATGAGAGAATCGTGGATCTGCTGTCTCCTGCACGCCCCCCACTGGGGATGGAGCCCACACCCAGGGCTTGTGCCCTGACTGGGAATTGAACCCTGACCTCCTGGTTCATAGGTTGATGCTCAACCACTGAGCCACGCTGGCCGGGCCAGTTTCTTTAGGAACTAATTGTTCCTGTTGTGACTACATGTCTTGTATGAGCAGGAGTCAGGAGCGTGCAGATCAGGGTGTAGCCACCACCGTGGTGACTATCTCCGGGGGCTCGGCGGTGAGGTGGGAGCCAGCTGGTGCTTCAGGGAGGGGACGCTGACCATCAGTTTAATGTGGCTTTTGTTCTTTTCAGTACAGCATCCTCTTCAAACAAGAGCAAGGTGAGCACCTGCCTGGCCCCTCAGATTCACCTGTGACAACGGGGTCGTCTCTGGTTCCTTTAAGAATTGTTGTCATGCCAACCAGCCACGCCATCTGCAGTATACTCACCGCAGGAACATCAGCAGAGGCGGCTGAACACATATGCATTTAAAAGCAAACAGCAACAAAGCAGACACAGGAGGCAGATAGCAGGCTGGACAGCCTCCCCGTCCGGGAGCACCCACTGAGCTTCCCTGCTGCCCGGGTGGCCCCCAGAGGCTGCTGCATACTAGGGGCTCTCGGGGGACTCCCGATAACAGAGGGGTCGGCTTTGAGTCCCAGCTCTGCCCCTTCTTAGCTTTGGAGTTCCAGTGAGCTACTAGTCTCTCTCTCTTCTTAAAAAAAAATATGTGTGTGTGTGTGTGTGTGTATATATATATATATATTTTAAATGGTGAATTCTCTTTTTTTTTAATATATTTTATTGACTTTTTACAGAGAGGAAGGGAGAGGGAGAGAGAGTTAGAAACATCGATGAGAGAGAAACATTGATCAGCTGCCTCCTGCACACCTCCCACTGGGGATGTGCCCGCAACCAAGGCACATGCCCTTGATCAGAATCGAACCCGGGACCCTTCAGTCCGCAGGCCGATGCTGTACCCACTGAGCCACACCGGTTAGGGTTAAAAAAATATTTTAAAAATTGATCGAGAGAGAGGGGAAGGGAGGCTAGAGAAGCACCCATTGGCTGCCTCCTGCCCACCCCTATGAAGGACGAGGCCTCAGTCCAGGAATCGTCCAGTGACCTGGTTCGTGGGCTGATTCGCTCCCCCTCCCCCCCCCCCCCCCCTTGTTTGTGACGTGAGGAGCCTCTCACCGTGCCTGCTCCTTAGGGTTGTGGTGGCGGCGAATGGAGGTGACACGTCCAGGGGGATTCATGCGCTCACTGGCCCCTGACAGCACACACACGTGCGGCCACAGCAGCTCCTGGTGGGGCTGCATCAGGCACGCGCTCAGGCCTCTGCTGTTGGCAGCCGCTGCCCACCGGCTCCCAGGGGTGCTGGGGGCAGCTCTTGCCCAGCTGAGGGCCCTCTCGGGCGGTGGGGAGGGCTGGTCTCCATCGGGTGGTGGTAGCGACTCCAGACGGCACCTCCCCGCCGGGCCAGCCTGTGCTTGGGGCGGGGGCTTCCTCGGAACCTCCAGTCCCACGGTCATCAGGCAGCTCCCTGGGAGAGCGCAGAGCGGAGCAGACGCGGCGGGTTCGCCCGTGGGAAGGCGGGGACGGTGCTCGGCTCCCTTCTGTGGGCGCGTCTCGCGTGGAGGTCGCCGAGGGCTCCCTAACCGGCAGCTTTCGTTCCAGCCCACGATGACGCCATCTGGTCGGTGGCCTGGGGGACCAACAAGAAGGAGATGTCGGAGACGGTGGTCACGGGGTCCCTGGACGACCTGGTGAAGGTCTGGAAGTGGTGAGCGCCTCCCCGGACAGGCCTGGGCGTTGGTTTCAGGGGGGTGCGTCCCGGCCCCCAGACGCGATCAGGAAAGTGCTCCCTGTTTTCCAGGCGGGAAAGCGTGGGCCTGGTGGGTGGGCCGGGTGGTGTCCCAGGGGCCCTCGTCCCCCCTTTGTCTCCCTGTGACTTGGGTGAGGCCTGGGGCTCCTCAGGCCCCCGTCTCCACCCATAGACATGGGTCACGCGTGGCCACGGGCCCGACACCGTGAGGAAACGTGCTTCCCTGCCGCCCTTGCAGGCATGGCGAGAGGCTGGAGCTGCAGTGGAGCCTGGAGGGGCACCAGCTGGGCGTGGTGTCCGTGGACATCAGCCACACGCTGCCCATCGCCGCCTCCAGCTCCCTGGATGCCCACATCCGGCTCTGGGACCTGGAGAACGGCAAGCAGATCAAGTCCATCGACGCGGGGCCCGGTGAGAGCCGCTGGGGGCGGATGGCGGTTCTCGGCAGGTGGCCTGGACTCGGGGCAGCGCGAAGCCGGCCTCCGGGGCCGTGGCTCCTGCGCTGGAGCCGAGAGACACTCCGGGGCCAGGGGTGCGGCTGGAGGGGGGCTTCCCTCCCCTTGGGTTGCACAGCGCTCCGAGCGGCGCCCCTTTACGTGGTGTGGGGTGTCGTGTCGCAGCGTCTCCCCGTCCGGTCCCTGTGAACCTGCCACCTGTGGTTCCGTGCACCAGTGTTCCCAGGACACCTCCCTCTGGTCGTCGTCGTGCTGAGGCGACGGATCCCTCTGCTGACACCTCCGCACGGACTTAGGTGCCCGGTGCCTGCGCCAGGACAGCTCCGTGTGGTGCAGCCCGTGCCCCGTCAGCTCCCTCGCGCCCATTTCTCGTCCATCGTCCCCTCGGCCTCGGCAGCCACTGCCCTGCCCTGTCCTGTCCTGGTGCCTTTTGGGAAACTTCACGTCCATGGAATCGCGATCCCACACCGTCTCGCTCTTTCCTGCGCAACGGGCTCGAGGCTCCCGGGTGCGAGTGACCAGTGGTCTGTCCCTCGTTACCGCGCAGCCTCCTCCCCGGGGAGGAGGGCCGCACCCGCCCGCGGAGCCGCCAGGACGGGCGTTGGGCAC
Source organism: Murina feae (assembly GCA_004026665.1). Classification (NCBI taxonomy): domain Eukaryota; kingdom Metazoa; phylum Chordata; class Mammalia; order Chiroptera; family Vespertilionidae; genus Murina; species Murina feae. The sequence continues at coordinate 4,699 of PVJC01030393.1, read as the reverse complement.
TTGCCCGGTGTCACGCTCGTTTGCGTGGAAGTCGCTTTTCCTCGGGGCGCCTGGCGTTCGTCTTCCCTGAAGAAGCTGACTGTGTAGACTCCGTTCCCTCTTCCACTCACTGCGTCTTCTCCCTTCGTGCTTCCTGTGCAGTGGACGCCTGGACTCTGGCCTTCTCCCCCGATTCCCAGTACCTGGCCACGGGCACGCACGTGGGGAAGGTGAACATCTTCGGCGTGGAGAGCGGGAAGAAGGAGTACTCGCTGGACACGCGAGGGAAGTTCATCCTCAGCATCGCCTACGTGAGGAGCCCCTCCCTCCGGCCTCCCGCGCTTCCAGCCGCTGAGTCCCCATTGCTGGCTCCCCCCGTCCCCCGCCCCCCATCAGGCTGCTGCTGTCTTCCCAGGACGGGGGTGGAGGGAGGGGGTGGGGCGTGTAGCCCGCGGGTTCCACAGCCGCAGAGGCCCCGTGGTGGGGCTGGCCCGATGGGCCTCACGCGTCCTTGTGTTCTGTGCGCAGAGCCCCGACGGGAAGTACCTGGCGAGCGGGGCCATTGACGGCATCATCAACATCTTCGACATCGCGACCGGGAAGCTGCTGCACACGCTGGAAGGTACGGCCTCTTGCCTCCTGCAGGCGGCTCTGCAGCCACGGGGGGGGGGGGGGGGGGGGGGCGCGGTGCCTGCTGAGCGGGGCGGCCTTGGGCGTGCAGACCCGGCCTCCGGGCGACGGTCCCTGGAGTCACCGCCCGGCCTCACTGGTCCTCGCGGCCCCGCTCGGTGCTGCCGGGTCCCGGCTGCACGGGTCTCGTTCCGGTCGTGTCCGCTCTGCGCCCTCGAGGAGAGAGTTCTCAGTGATTAGAGAGCACCTCCTGTGTGATGGGCGCTGGGTGAGCCTGTGCTTACCCCACCCTGGCCCCTGGGCAGGGGCTGGGCTTTGAGGGAGACGGCCGCTCTACTCTGAGGTGTCCTGAGGAGGTGTCCGCTCGTCCCCGAGGCTGAGGGTTTGGCAGGGGATGGCTCCTGTGTGGTCAGAAGTGGCCCCGTGTCCCTGTGGCCATGCCCGTGCAGAGCAGTTGTCTCTGAGGCATGTGCTGGTCACTGGTCGAGGGAGCTGAGGAGACACCCTCGGGGGCAGGGCCTGGGGATGGGACGTTTCCTGCCGCGGGAGGAAGGGCCCCTCTGACGAGCACCTGGGAAGGGCACTCGGCCTCGTCCGTGGGGGGACAGGACGGTGGTCCCAGCTCATGTGGCCTTGTGGTTCCAGGCCACGCCATGCCCATCCGCTCCCTGACCTTCTCCCCGGACTCCCAGCTCCTCGTCACGGCCTCGGACGACGGCTATATCAAGATTTACGACGTGTGAGTCGCCTGCTGAGCTGGTCTCTTGTTGTTAGACGCATGTGGAGTCCCACGGGGATGGGGAGCGTGGGGTGTCCCGGAGGGTTAGGGCTGTTCTCCTGTTGGAGGTGATTTCATTTCATGTTTTACACCGGGAAAACGGCTGCAGCGATTCAACCTGCCCGTCTGAGCTCAGGTTAACAATGGTCTCTCCATTCTGGCCGGCGCGGCTCAGTGGCTGAGCATCGACCTAGGAACCAGGAGGTCAGGGTTTCATTCCCGGTGAGGGCACAGGCCCGGATTGCGGGCTCCATCCCCAGTGGGGGGCATGTAGGAGGCAGCCGGTCCATGATTCTCTCTCATCACTGATGTTTCTATCTTTCTCCCTCTTCCTTCCACTCTGACATCAATAAAGATTTTATGTATATACTAGAGGCCTGGTGCACAAAAATTTGTGCACTTGGAAAGGTTCCTCCATATGACCTGTGCCCTTTCACAGTCTGGGACCCCTTGGAGGATGTCCACCTGCCGGCTTAGGCCCGCTCCCTGCGGGGATCGGGCCTAAGCTGATAGTCAGCCATCCCTCTGGCAGCCTGGGAGCCCTTGGGGGATGTCCACTTGCCAGCGGGGAGCAGGCCTAAGCTGCAGTCGGACATCCTTAGTGCTGCTGAGGAGGCGGGAGAGGCTCCCACCACCACCACTGTGCTGGCAGCCATTAGCCTGGCTTGTGGCTGAGCTGAGCTCCTCCTGTGGGAGTCCACTGACCACCAGGGGCAGCTCCTGCATTGAGCGTCTGCCCCCTGGTGGTCAGTGTGTGTCATAGTGACCAGTCATTCCCAGTGGTTCTGCTGTTAGGGTCAATTTGCATATTACCCTTTTATTATATAGGATATCTAATCTAATAAAAGAGTAATATGCAGATTGACCCTCACTCTGTTACACCCACAAGCCACGCCTACCAACCAATTAGGAGCAAATATGCAAATTAACTAAGATGGCATCTGCCACAGAGCTGGAGTTGCCCTGGGCAATGGAGGAAGCCAGGGCCCTGTGGGCCTTGGCTGTACTCAAGGCTACAAAGTTTCAATTATAGAAGATAAACCCCAGGTACTTGCTGGGCTGAGACCTATGTTATTATATGAAAGGTTGGGGGTGAGGATGGAGTGTGAGGGGAGAGGATAAGACTAAGATGGTTACCTAGGGGGCAATCCAGGCTTTGAGCGGGGAACCAAGGCAAAAAGTTCCAATTATAGAAGTGAAATAAATCCCAGATAGCTGCTTCCAGCCAGGCACCCAGTAGGGACCCGAACCATGAAGGGGCTGTGGGCAGCCTGAAATGGCCATCAGCCCCACACCCAGGCTGGACAGGCACGCCAGCAGGTGGACATTCCCTGAGGGGTCCCAGACTGCAAGAGGGCACAGGCTGGGCTGAAGGACCCCCCTTGAGTGCACAAATTTTTATGCACTTGGCCTCTAGTGTGTGTGTGTGTATTTTTTAATATATAAGAATCGGGCCCTGACTGGTTTTGCTCAGTGGATGGAGCGTCGGCCTGCAGACTGAAGGGTCCCGGGTTTGATTCCGGTCGAGGGCATGGACCTTGGTTGCGGGCACATCCCCAGTAGGAGGTGTGCAGGAGGCAGCTGATCGAAGTTTCTCTCTCATTGATGTTTCTGACTCTCTATCCCTCTCCCTTCCTCTCTGTAAAAAATCAGTAAAATACATATTAAAAAAAAAAAAAGAATCGGCTACCTCCTACACGCCCCACACTGGGGATCGAGCCCGCAACCCGGGCACATGTCCTTGACCAGAATCAAACCCGGGACCCTTCAGTCCGCAGGCTGATGCTCTATCCACTGAGCCACACCAGCCAGGGTGATACGTGAATATATTTTAAGGTGTTCTGTCCAAGTCACGTGGTTGGTCAGGGCACCTGTAGGGAGGCACAGCCGTGGTGGACCCCCCATGCCCCGTCCTCGGTCTCCCTGCCTTGGAGTGGCTGCCGAGTGTGGCCCCTCCTGTGTGAGCATCTGTGCTCTGCGTGGCATCAGCAGGCTCTGGGTTGGTCGTGTGGCCCCTTCCTACCGTGGGGCCGTGCCCTCCCCGAGGAGGTGTGTGATGGGTGCGTGTGGCCCTTGTCAGGGAGCAAGTGGCCCAGGTAAGCGGGCAGGCAGTCACGTGCCCCTGTGACTCGTCCGAGTTGACGCCTCTCCTCCTCGGCCCTGTTCTCGTTTCAGGCAACACGCCAACCTGGCGGGCACCCTGAGCGGCCACGCGTCCTGGGTGCTGAACGTGGCCTTCTGTCCCGACAATACGCACTTCGTATCCAGGTACGTGTGAGTCGCCTGACACTCGGGCCCCTGCTCGCGTGGTGTGTCCCCTCTAAGTGGTGAAGGTCGCTGCCCTTCGCGGGAGCAGGCGCTGCTTCTCAGCGTGGTTCCAGCGCGCAGTCTCCCTTGGGGATTTGGGGCTCTGCCTGCAGCTGGTAAGGGATGGGGCTCCTGGCGAGAACTCTGCCGTGTGGGCCAGCGGGCCAGGGCCAGGGCAGGAGGCCACGGGCAAGCGGCGCCGGAGGGTCCGCGACCATGAGTCAGATTCCTGCCGTGGGACCAGCCTCAGCACCGGGCTCTGACACCGATGTCCCTCTCCTATGCAGTTCGTCGGACAAGAGTGTGAAGGTCTGGGACGTGGGGACGAGGACTTGTGTCCACACCTTCTTCGACCACCAGGATCAGGTACGGCGCCCGGAACGCTGCCCTTTTCAGTCCGCTGTGCCGTCGGCCACGTGCTGACCCCTCCCCTGACCTTGACCTTGCTGCTGCTGGTGTCGCTCGGAGGCCTGGGCCCGAGCATCTGCATTTCCAGCCACTGCGAGGGCCAGGGTCTGAGGAGCCAGTCGGCATCAGCACAGGCGCCCGGCCGTGTGTGTGGCTTCCTGGGCCTCAGGTGGTCGGGATGCTCCCCTTCTACTTAGGAAGCCGTGAAAGTGAACCAAGTTGTTTGTGCTTCTTTCCCTTTAATTTGAAACCCCGGCCCGTGACGTTGGGGGGGTTTGACCTTGACATTCCACTCCCAGCGTCAGTCCTGGCCTGTGTGGGGTCCGTGTGGGGTCCGTGTGGTGTGACCGGGAGATGTCAGGCATGGAGGCGCGTGGGGCCCAATCACACACGAGTCGGGGGCCGGAAGCCCAGCTTGGGGTTCGGGGGACAGGCTGACCTGGTGAAACTGTCCGAGAGGGAGGCGACTCCGTTCACTCAACACGGAGCGGTGAGCTTGGTGGCTAGGTTGCCAACCCATCCTGCTCCCGGGACAGGCGGGCGCCTCGGGCTCTGAGCACAGAAGTACTGACGGGTGGGTGCGGGGCAAGGGGGGGC
>PVJC01030392.1:0-21223 GCA_004026665.1 Murina feae | reverse complement strand
CATTCTCAAAGGATACCTTTCAGCATTTCATATAATACTGGTTGGGTGGTGATGAACTCTTTTAGCTTTTTCTTGTCTGTGAAGCTCTTTATCCAACCCTCAATTCTGAACGATAGCTTTGCTGGGTAAAGTAATTTTGGCTGTAGGTTCTTGCTATTCATCACTTTGAATATTTCTTGCCACTCCCTTCTGGCCTGCATGGTTTCTGTTGAGAAATCAGCTGACAGTCGTATGGGTGCCCCCTTGTATGTAACTAACTTCTTTTCTCTTGCAGCTTTTAAGATTCTCTCCTTGTCTTTTGCTCTTGGCATTTTAATTATGATATGTCTTGGTGTGGTCCTCCTTCGGTTCCTTTTGCTTGGAGTTCTCTGCACTTCCTGGACTTGGAAGTCTATTTCTTTAACCAGGTGAGGGAAGTTTTCTGTCATTATTTCTTCAAATAGGTTTTCAATATCTTGCTCTTTCTCTTCTTCTGGCACCCCTATAATTCTGATGTTTGTGCGCTTGAAATTGTCCCAGAGACTCCTTACACTATCTTCATACTTTTTGATCCTTTTTCTTTTTTCTTCTTTTCTTTTTTCTTGTCCCGCTGGGTGGGTTTTGCTTCTTCATATTTCATATCTTTGACTTGATTCTTGCGATCCTCTCGTCTGCTGTTGGATGTCTGTATAATATTCTTCATTTCAGTCAGTGTATGATTCATTTCTAGTTGGTCCTTTATCGTATCCTTGAGGGTCTCATCAAATTTATCGGCAGTCTCTAGCATTTTCTTGAAAAACCTAATAATCGTGGTTTTGAACTCTATATCCTGTCGTTTTCTTTCTCCATTTCTGTCATTTGTCTTTGTCTCCGCATTTTGGCTGCGTCCCTTGCTGAGTTAGGCGATCACTGCGAGGGATTAACCTCTAAGCCACTTGGTTATGAGAGTCAGCTGTGTCTACAGTGGGAGAACTTCTGTGCTGGAGACACCCTTATGGGGCAAGAGTCGTTTCAGTGGAGCTTTTATGCTCACTGCATCTGCCCCGGGTGTGTTCCTTGTGGATCTGTTTTGTTTAGGTTAGTCCCACTCTGGCCACTGGGTTGGGGCTGGCTCCTGTATCTTTAAGGAGGTGTTGCTGCAGAAGCCTCTGACGCACTTGGGAGGGGCGGGGCCTCGGGGAGTTCGCCAGGCGGGGCAGAGCAAATAGCTATGGCGCTTCTCAGCCCAGGTCTCTGTGTCCCACGGTAATTGCTGCAAGCAACACCGAGAGAAACTCGTTTTGGATTTCCTCCTGGTGCCAGTCAGTCCCCCTTCTCCGGGTGTCTGGGTCCTTAGAAACTCACTTGGAACTGGAGTTCAGAGCCGCTGGGGACTTGTGGCTCTCTCCGTTTTGGAAAAGAACCGCGTCCCCCAGTGCTAGCCCTTCCCCGAGCCCGTGCGCGTGCCTCCGTACCTCTTTTCTTTGCTTCCGCTGCTCCTCTGAGTCTCAGACTCTTCTCTAGTTGTAGGATTTTCACTCAGCCAGCCTTCCTGTGGGTGCGAGTGGTGTCCGTGTGTTCTTTTCGAGGTTTTTCTGAAATAGTTGTTCACGGCTGCATTTATGGTGTCTACCCTATGCCGCCATCTTGTTTCTCTCTTTTGGAAGTTTTAGAGCATTTACTTTAAAAAAGGAAGCTCATTTAACGAGCATTTTTAGTGTTCATCGTGTAGGTGGTAATCAATATGGGAAGGGAGAGATGGAGAAACAGGATCCTGGCCCCACAATTGCAGTGTGGTCACTTATGAGGCCTTAGTTGCCTCCTCTCTAAAGTGCTGGGTTAGACTAGAATAATCCATTTGCACTTTCTAGTCCAAATGGTTTCCACAAATATTTTTTTTAGGAAAAAGTTATCACAATTATTCAGAACTTTATAGTCAGTTCTTAAACAAATATATTTTAAACCTAATCTTTAAAAAATGTGTATTAAAATACAAAATGGAAAAAAAACGAGAATCTTAAGATAAATCTCTTTGATATACACTGAGCATGTTAAGTTTTAATTATGTTAATCTTTTAATTAAAAAAAATCAAAGCTCATGCTTTCATAAATGTCCCAAATGCTATCTAAGGAATGCAATCTTTATAAAGATTTCATTGCCAAGCTGTAGCTCTTGAAAAGAAGCTAATGAAAGTAATAGCTGAGATGGACCAAATTTTGCTTTGTTTTGTTCTGTTAAAGGAGTATTAAAGGAGACTTGGATACTAAATTTTACTTACTCATAACGCTATATGTGCCAAATTATATTTTAAAGCAATATATAATGACTTTAACTGTATATGGACCATTCTCTGTTTTAAAATTAGTATTACTGATTAAATAACAATGTTTTAAAAATAAATTTATGAATACATTTATTGTTTTATATATCAATAATTTAGCTTCCATTTAGAACAATATATATTTCATGTGTATTATGCCATTTATATTTTTTGTTTATTTTATTTTATTACTCATTTTTCATCACCATTTGTCCCTCTAAACCCTCCTGTACCTCCACCACACCCCTCCCACATGTCCATGAGTTCCCTAACTTTGTTTTTTCAATCTTCAGAGAAGGGTTAGTTAGCATAATTCAAACATAGTTTTCCAGTTGCTCACATTAAAGAGATATTTTCAAACTAAGCCACTTACAGCTCTCCATAATGCTCCAGAGAGCAGGCACTTACTTGGCTTTTATTTTCTGGGACAGAGTTTTGAAAAGACTTCAGGCATTTATTTTCATTTCAATTCCTAAAGCCTTTAAAATAACAATCTGGAGTAGTTGGAGAAGGTTTTCAACTATAACAATAAGTTTCTTTGAAATCAGCCTAGTGCTGCTATCCAGCATTGATTAAAACAGTGGGTTTAGACCTACAGGTTCTTTCATGTGTTATATATTCATTTATTCAGTACTAATTTAAAAATACAAGACTGATTTTTCTACAACAACAAAATTAGCAAACAGAGAATTTGTTGTGTTTTTTTTTCTCAAATGATAAATACAGCTTTGAAATACTACCCAGAATGAGTCCCACTGTGTACAGAAAAATTGTCAGATTTCTTCAAAACACATCTCTAACAGATGTAATATAATCTACTCCTTTGCTGTCAATCTTGCATTTCACTTGTCTTATTTGAGTGTAATGGTTTAGAATTGTGTTTCTATCATACATTTGTGGACATAAATAGATAAATATAAACAATATTGGTATATAGTTTTATATTAAGGCCATCTGGATTTATAGAAGTAAAATGCAAATAGGCTTGACTAATAAAGATTTTAAGTTTAAATATATTTTACTTTCATTTGCATGTGTAAAACAAAATAGAATTCAGTGACTGAGCTTGCCTCTATATATCAAGGATACATGTTAGAGTATAATCCTTTCTACTAAACCCATAAATTTAACAACACATTCTATTTTCTCTGTCTAGAGTGTGAGGATTATGTTAGGAAAGCACAGTTTGACCTAATTTTACTTTATAGTTGAATTCTTGTTGGTTCAGTTTCTCTGAGAAGTTATGCATCAAGGTGATTAAAATATTTCTGACACAAAATACAAAATACAGCTTAAATGCTATGGAAAATTCTGACAAGACAGTACCCATTTGTGTGTAGTGGAAGAGTATAGACTTTTTATTCTTCCTTTCATTCACCGTGCTTATACAGGCAACTCACAATAGTCTCCAAGAACTTCAGTTTACTAATCTGTAAAATGTGTCACTGTGTAGGTTAAAAGAGATAATGCATGTAAAGTATTTATCTCCAATTAGAAATCCAGGAAAGCTTCTCTGAGAACCACTTCGCCCAGTCCTTTAGTTCTACTTAAATCACAATGCTTACATCTAAAAGCTATGGGGTAAATAAGAAAAACAAGCATCACATTTTCTGTAGCATTGTTTTCTATTGAAGTTTTCCAAACAGAGTCAGGTGAAAAGTGCTCAAGCACTGACCAGCATAAAGCAATGTCCTTGACTGTGAACATGAGCAACTGTATCCACATGGGATGAACATTCAAGGTGGGTGTTGGTTTCCTTGGAATCACTCTAGTGAGGTTTTGAGTCTCCACCCTAACTTCTAAGGGAACCACCTCTCAAAAACTTACCTATTTCTAAAGATCATTCATTTTGTTTAATATAAAACACAGTCACAAAATTTTTTGGATAAAAATAGATAAGAATAAAGGAATAAACTTTATTAGAGATGACCACTATTACAGTATTTTTTTCTATATATTCTATGAGCATATGTATATATATAACTGATTTTATATTGTAGGTAATTTTATAATTTACTCTTCATCATACAATCAAAAGTTTGAAAAATATACAATTTTCTATTGTCTAAAAGTAGTATAATTGTTAGCTATTTCTCTATTGTGGGACATAAAAATTGTTTCCAACTTTTTTGTTATATAAAATTATGTCATGATCAACAACATTGTACATAAGTTTTATCTGCATTTTTTATTATTTTTATCCTAAGTGATGTCTAGAAATCTGATTATGAGGTCAAAACTTTAGATATTTTAATACTATTGGTAAATATTGTTAAACTAGTGGCCCGGTGCACGAAATTCATGCATGGGGGGAGCAGGGACGGTGTCCCTCAGCCCAGCCTGCACCCTCTCCAATCTGGGACCCCTCAAGGGATGTCCAACTGCCGGTTTAGGCCCAATCCCTGTGGACAATAGGACATCCCCCTCGCAATTCAGGACCACTGGCTCCTAACCACTCACCTGCCTGCCTGATCACCCCTAACTACTCTTCCTGCTGCCATGCTTGCCCCCAACTGCTCACCACTGCCAACCTGATTGCCCCCACCTGCCCTCCCCTCCTGGCCTGATCACCCCTAACCACTTCTGCATCGACCACACCACCATGGCTTTGTCTGGAAGGTCTCCCGGTCTAATTAGCATATTACCCTTTTATTAGTATAGATGTCTGGATAAGCAATTTATATTCTTATTGACAGTATTTAAAATGTTCATCCTACTATTCTTTTATCACAATAAAATATTAACATTTACACATACATGCACACACACATATGCATGCTTAGAGGAATATAATTTTTAGAGCTTATTTGTTCAAATAAATATAACATTCTTAATTTCCTTCCTAATATTTAGTCTTACTGACAACACTGATCTCTCCTACCAATAAATAAATGAACCTCATATCATCTTTCATTATAATATACTAGAGGCCCAGTGCACAAAAATTTGTACACTCAAGGGGGTCCCTCAGCCCAGCCTGTACCCTCTCGCAGTCTGGGAACTCTTGGGGGATGTCTACCTCCTGGCTTAGGCCTGCTCCCCAGGAGATCAGGTCTAAGCTGGCAGCCAGACATCCCTCTGGCAGGCTGGGAGCCCTCGGTGGGATGTCCACTTCTCAGTGGGGAGCAGGCCTAAGCTGCAGTTGGACATCCTTAGCGCTGCTGAGGAAGTGGGAGAGGCTCCCACCACCACTGCTATGCTGGCAGCCATCAGCCTGGCTTGTGGCTGAGCAGAGCTCCCACTGTGGGAGCACACTAAACACCAGGGGGCAGCTCCTGCAATGAGTGTCTGCCCCCTGCTGGTCAGTGTGTGTCATAGTGACCAGTCATTCCCAGTCATTCTGCTGTTAGAGTCAATTTGCATATTATATTACCCTTTTATTATATAGGATAGAGGCCTGGTGCATAGGTGGAGGCCAGCTGGTTTGCCCTGAAGGGTGTCCTAGATCAGAGTAGGGGTTCCTACTGGGGTGCCTGGCCAGCCTGGGTGAGGGGCTGATGGCAATTTTCAGGCTGGCCATGCTCCCGGTGATCCAAGCTCTCAGTCTCTCCTTTTTTCCTTTTTTTTCCTGGGATTTATTTATCTTCTATAATTGAAACTTTGTAGCCTTAAGTAGAGCTGAGGGCCAGCCAGGGCAGGTGGGAAGCTTGGCTTCCTTCATCACTGGTGGCAATCCAAGCCTCCTGCTTGCTCCAGCTCTGTGGTCACTGCCATTTATTTTAGTTGGGTTAATTTGCATACTCACTCCTGATTGGCTGGTGGGTGTGGCTTGAGTGTAGCAGAGGGATGGTTAATTTGCATGTTTCTCTTTTATTATACAGGATGTCCTAGATTTTATATCTAATATTTGCTTAACGCTATGTTTTAATGTAATAGTGAGTGCCTAAGGCTGTCAGTATGGTGAGTTGTATTCCTAGTTGAGTTGTAATGTAAATTTCAGCAGCACTAGAATTTTCTTGACATATTAAGCAAAATATAAATTAGAATAAAATTACTGTGTAAATTACTATAGTGAAATTAAATTAAAGTTTTTCTATATTGACAGTGAAAATACTCTCATTCATTGCAAAAGAGAGTTCCTTAATAATAAAGATTTTAAGGGACAAGACTAATATATTCTTACTCATGGGTTAATTATTTTAAAATATTTATAAAATATCAGAATAGTTTTTATTTCTGAAGACCTAATTGAATCCAAGTATGCTTCCTCTCAGAGAGTGGGAATAAGACAAACTCATTGGGATTTGGGTTGTATTTTGGCCACTCATCTTCTTTGCAATCATGGTAGAGTTACTTAATTTCTATGATCCTGCAATTTCTTATTCTTTACATGAATAAGAGGAATCTGCTTCTGAGAGCTATTTGAAGGGTAAGTTTAAAAATCCATGTATAAATTTCTTGGATATAAGCACTCAATATGATGACTTTATGTATGAGACTTAATTTTTATGAGGTAATTGTTAGGTCAAAGGAGGGTCCAGGAGTTGATGCAAGCCTCCAAAAGGTCAGCTACCAGACAGATGACAATATAGATTCATTCCTGGAATCCGTGAAGACCCCCACGGTGGAAACTCCCACAGCTCATGCTCCCCCTCCCTCACTGAGCATCTGTATAAAAATTGCCCCTTACTCCCTCTTGGCTTGACTCTACAGGCCCTGGGACAGAATAAGTTCCCCTCCTTCAATCTGCCTGACTCTCTGACTCATTTTCCTGAGCCAAAAACCTCACATTTGGTGCCAAAACCCAGGAGGTGCAAGAACCCCATCTGGCCATCCCTCCAAGGTGCTTCTCGTGGCTCAGGATCTCCTGGCTTCTTTCCTCAGCCTGGCCTCTTTCCTGGCTTGACAATGTCAGCAGTAGTCCTGCCTCGTGTCATTCCTGAGGTTGTCCTCCAGCTTTCTCTGTCCATAAAGTGTGATCCACGTCAGAGATCGCCCCATTCTTCGGACCCTTCCAGGAAGGGTTCTCTGGACCCCGGGAGGGAGTGGAGAAGTCTCTATCACCCCCAGTTCCTCCGTCTGTCCTTCGCCCTGGTTTAACAGCTTGGGACGCTGGCCATTCAGCCCCAGCTACTGACCTTAGGTATCAAGCATGGGTAATCAAAATTTGAAATCTGATCTGAGCACACCTCTATGGTGCCTGCCTGCCAAGCTGGCTAAAACTAGGCCTGTCCCTGTACCTCCATCTTAAATGCATCATTTACTTCTGCAATGTAGCATGGACTCAGTATGAATTGGACAATGGGTCAAAATGGCCCGAAAATGGAACCTTTGATTTTAACATCCTCACTGACCTCAGTAATTTCTGCTGGCGAACCGGGTAGTTCCTCGAGGTCCCATATGCCCAAGCCTTTCTCTATCTGCACTCCCATCCCTCCCCAAGCCTTTCTCTGTCTGCACTCCCATTCGGCCCTCTGCTCCTCCTGTTCCACGGCCCAGGTTCTACTGGCTCATGAGAAACCTACTCTGCCTACTGATACTCCTTCACTCTCCGCCTATCTGAGCCCTTCAAAAATCTTTCCTCCCCTCCAACTCATCTACCTCCCTACCCAAGTCCTTTCCCCAAAGCTCCTTCTACCTCACTGTCCACACCCTCTCCTCCTCCCCTCATGGCCCTCAGACCCCAGTCCAAGATCTAGTGAACATGGCCTTTAAGGTTCTTAATGCCCATGAGAAACAGGCAGAGTTAGAATGGGAGGCTCACCTTTGACAGAAGTCAAACTTAAGCCTTGGTTGTGGCCCTGCAGCCAACAGCTGGCCCCAAGGGGGCTGTGCATGGTGGGAGTGTAACAAGAGGACGAACGCCACCCAGAGAATGCTTTTTTTTAAAAAAAAATATTTTATTGATTTTTTACAGAGAGGAAGGGAGAGGGATACAGAGTCAGAAACACTGATGAGAGGGAAACATTGATTGGCTGCTTCCTGCACACCTCCCACCAGGGATGTGGCCGCAACCAAGGTACATGCCCTTGACCGGAATCAAACCCGGGACCTTTCAGTCCTCAGGCGGATGCTCTATCCATTGAGCCAAACTGATTAGGACCAGAGAATGCTTTAAATGCACAAATGAAGGCCACTGGGCAAAGCAGTACCCCTGGCCCCAGGCTCCAACCAAGCACTACTCAGCGTGTGGTCAAAGCGGCCATTGCAAAAAGTGACAGTCCCTGAAAAAGTGGCAGGTCTTCTGCGTCCCAACATGGAGGGAACACCCTTCTAGGTCATGAGTTGCCACTGGCCATGCTGGGACTGGCTGAAGACTGAGGGAGCCTGGACTCGAGGATCTCCAACCCTCGCTGAGCCCAGGGTAATGCTGAAGGTAGCAGGTAAGCAGGTCTCCTTCCTGGTTGACATGGGGGCTACGTTCTCTGTCCTGCCCTCCTTTTCAAGGCCCCTTCACTGAGCTTTTAGATCTCAAGGCCAACATCCTCACCCTTTAATGTTCTGATAACTGCTCTGACCTCAGCACTTTCTCGCCCCGCCACTCCCTCCCCCACGCCACCCTTCACAAAAAACAACTTCCTTGACTGCACAGGCTTACTTGACAGTATGGCTATTATCAGAAAGTGAGCTCACTATCTCCCCAACCTTAGCACGTTATTTCTAGGAAAAATGCGGCAGTTGTAAAATCCCAGCAGCTAGAGGCCTGGAAACAGGCTGTGGGCCTACTCCCTTCTACCCTGCCCTTTCTCACTGCTTTCTATGCGCCTCTCTCCAAAGGCCCCTGCTGACTGCCATCCCACTCATAACTCCTCCAGGAACCCAGGAAAAGGCGAATGTCACCTCCCTTGGCTGGCATTCCCCTTTGGGAAACCGAAACTCCAGAGCCCTCCCTGTCCCCGTGGATATGCTACCAGACCAGTAATCCGGTAACTGGGGAACAGGTCACTTGGAACTGCACCCAAAACCACACCGCAGCCAGTCTCACCAAGGCTAGCCTGAGCACCTTCTTTTGGTGCAATGGCACCTTAAGCAACTGCATAAACTCCTCTGACCCCAGGCCTTGCTTTGTGGTCATAGTAGCTCCCCAACTAACCTTACATGGAGTCAGAGCTTGCCTGGCTGCTTCCTTTGCCCCGCCCCTGGGTCTGCCGGGCCACCTTTCTCCCTGTCATGTTAGGGGCGAATATCGCTGCCTTGGTAAGCCTCACTGGGGAGGCTCTCGGAAACAGTTTGGTCACTGCTCCGGACTTCAGGGAAAAGCTCCAGTTAGCCTTGGAGTCTACAACTGCCTCTTTAGCCTTTCTTTAGCAGCAAGTAACATCAATAGGTCAGATAGCCCAACAGAACCGGTGCACCTTAGATCTCCTGACAGCAGAGAAAGGAGGGACCTGCATATTCCTTCAGGAACAATGCTGCTACTACATCAATGAGTTTGGAGTAGTGGAGCAAAACGTGCAGACCCTGACTAAGCTGAGTGAAGAACTATGCGCAAGACACTCCCAGAACAACTCTCTTTTTGGCTGGTTTCAAAACCCCTTAGCTACCTGGGTCCTACCCATGATAGGGCCCCCAATTCTCATCTGTGTCTTTTTTCTCCTAGCCCCCTGCCTCAAGTTCATCCACTCCTGGAGATGTCATGGGTGGCTGTAAATCAGCTCCTGCTCCATCCCCATACTTGGATACCCTCCGTCCTGCCTCTGCCTGACCCTGGCCTTTAAACACCCCCACATTGTCCCTGGTCAGCTGGAAGTAGCCAGAATGAACCTGCACCCCTATCACCAAAAGGCTGGAATGTTAAGTCAAAGGGGCATCCAGGAACTGATGCATGCCTCCATAAGGTCAACTAGCAGACAGATGACGACATAGATTCCTTCCTGGAAACTGTGAAGACCCCCGCAGCTCCTGCTCCTCCGCCCTCACTGAACAACTGTATAAAAAACAGCCCTTACTCCTTGGCAAGACTTCACCGGTGCCCTCCAGGGCCTGTGGATCTCACCCAGGAGTACAGAATAAATTCCTCTCCTTCAATCAACCTGACTCTCTGACTCAGTTTCCTGCACCGCACAGTAATAAGAATATTAGTTTCAGAATAAGCATTGAGGAAGACTTCTTTAAGGAAATTTATGTTTGCTACTGCATAGAGTAATAATTTCAGAAATATTTGTTCTTCAGAATTCCAATCCTTAAACCATTTTAAAGAATAGTAGAAGTTCCACATCTTTCCAGAAACCTTAATTTTGCCAGTTTTATGATCAAAAACCTTAATTTCTGTCCTTTAAAACTAATTGTTTAATCTCTAAAGACTTCAGTACTTGGTTGGGATCCATCCAGATTTAGTAAGCAACAAATGAGACATACAAAAATTCTTAAAGGTGTTAAAGCATCAGAAAGGTAACTGCTTTCCTGTCAAGTTTTAGAATCTCAGTCCTTCTGCTTTCAAAGAGCCTTTAAAATACTCACTTACTGATGTGGTTTAGTTGGCTGGATGTAGGCCAGTGCACCAGAAGTTTGCCAGTTCATATTCCACATTAAGGGCACATGCCTAGGTTGCAATCCACAGTAGGGGGCATGCAGAAGGTAGAAGAACCATGTTGCACTCTCAAGTTGATATTTCTGTCTCCCTCTCCTTTCCTCTCTATTTAAAACTCAACAAAGTATTCTTTCAAAAATAATAAAGAAATAAAATACACACTTGGTAGACTGTATTTGGAGGTTAGCATGTTGAAAATTTTGTACAGTCATGGCAAAAAGATATTTAAAAAATATAAGACATTTTATATAAACTTCATGAGGAATGTCATGATATTCCCATCAGATATTTATGGTCATTTGTTTTCTCTCCTTTTTAAAAAATCTTGTAAAATATGCAGGCTTGCTGTATTCATAGCTACTTTGAAGTTCTCCTTTAATATTTAAACCTTCAAGCTTTTTTGAGGGGAAATTTGATCCCTTCAAAATCCATGTTAAGAATACCCTTTTTGAACACCAATTAAAATATGAAAATGGGGAAGAACCAAGATCGTGGCATAGGTAAATGCCTGTACTTGCTGCCTTCCACAACCACATCAAAATTACAACTAAAATACAGAACAACCATCACCCAGAACTGCAGGAAAGCTGGCTAAGTGGAAATACTCTAACTAAACAACTAAAGAAGAAAGCACACTGGGACCAGTAGGAGGTGCAAAGGTGTGAAACAGGCTGGTCTGGCACCAGGGTGTGCCGCTTTTTTAATCAAGACTGAGATTGCCTCTTTGGAGTCCACTGGAGGAGCAAGGAGCCCCAGCCTGCTGGAAACCAATTCTAATATGTCATAATTCCAAGGGTTTCATCAAAAAGTTGATGTAATTTGGAGACTCAGGGTTGAATCACACATGTAATTACCAGTTGGGAATGGCTAACGGCATTTCCCCAAACCTGAATAGGATACATTACATTAAATTGATTGTTGACTGCCAGATAGCTCAGGGCATCTTATTCTACATGTTGTTGCCTCCTACTGACCAAGCACCTGAACAGCTGTAGGCTAATTCCCCCATTCTGACAAGGGACTCTGTATGAAACCCTGACCCTTTGAAGTGCATATCTCTGCCTTGCTGTCAGGGCCAGCCTGACAAATGAACCAGGGTGGTTGAGGTAAGGAGGTGGAAATTGAGAAAAGAAAGACAAGAAAAAGCTGGGGTCAGAAGGTCTACAAGCTGTTGATCGACTGCAGTAGCTTTATTAACTGCGTAGTGCCTTTTATACACAACCTAGGGGCCCAGTGCACAAAAATTTGTGCACTCAGGGCGTGGGGATCCCTCAGCCCAGCCTGTGCCCTCTTGTAGTCTGGGACACCTCGGGGGAGATGTCCATCTGCTGGCATGCCTGGCCAGCCTGAGTGAGGGGCTGAGGGCCATTTTCAGGCTGCCCACAGCCCCTTCAGGGTTCATGCACTGGGGGGTGGGAGGGCTGATGAGTGTAGGCCTGGATGTTTCCCACCGGAGGGCCCACGATTGCACACACCTGGTGGGGCCCCACCACTGAGGGGACACACCTGGTGCAGAACTGGGTGGCGAGCCAGGGGTGGACGCTGGTGCAGGATCCCTCAGTGGGGCCCTGCTGCTGAGCAAACACACCCGGGGTGGAGTCAGGCAGTGGACTGGCTTCGGATTCTCCACACTGTGCAGCAGACGCTCCCGCACGCCCCGCGAAGGCCCCCGGGGGGTGGAGCCAGGCAGCGGACCCAGGATGGCTGCTCCTGCAAGATCCATGGAGGACCTGCTCTCCCGCATGCCTGGTCAGCCAGGCAGTGGATGCGGGATGGGCACTCCTGGATGTCCCGAGGATGCCCTGAGCCGGACACCCCCCCCACTGAGCTGACACACCTGGCACAGCTATGCCAGCCACGAAGGCTCCCAGTGCAGAGCCACCCTGCCAGCCTCCATCTTGGCTAGGTTAATTTGCATACAGCCGCTCTGATTGGCTGGTGGGCGTGGCTGAGAGCAGAGGCTCAGCCAGCCTAGGCAGGCAGTTGCAACAGAAGCCTCTGGTTTGCTCTAGCTCCATGGCTGGTGGCCTCCATCTTGGCTGGGCTAATTTGCATACAGCTGCTCTGGTTGGCTGGGAGGCGTGGCTTGGTTGGTGGGCGTGGCTTAGGTGTCTCGGGTGATGGTCAATTTGCATATTACTTTTTTATCATATTAGATACTGAATAGGAGGCTCATTAACAGAAATGCATTCTTTGTTTTTCTAAACATCTAAGGGAGAGAATCCTTGGTACAGCATATCTCAGCAAATAGTTGCAGACTTCTTGGCAAAGCCTTGAAAGAATGCTCTCATTCTACTGATAATTCGCCATCCAAACAAGCCTGGAAAAACTGTGTGGGTAGAGGACTGTATCTTATCAGTCCCTTCAGGTGCAAGGACTTTGTCAGCTTACACCTGGCCTCCTGCACCTTGCCTCAGGACAAATTGTGTTAATAAGAAGCATGGGGTCCTGAGATGAGGAGAACTTAGATCTTTGAACTCAATTTCCTTTAAGCCAAGCACCTCTCACCCCCAAATGCCTTTCAAAATTATGCTTCATCTCCGGACTCCTATTTAATCTACACACAGCCTTCTCCAGATTCCTGAACCCTTCTAGATGCTGGACTAAGAACCCAGCACAGCCACACACCAGAACCCAGAGTCCCAGAGCTGGGGGAAAAAGTCCCTCCAGGCCAAAATTAAAGGCCATAAAAGCCAGTCTAGATTGGGGTTGAGTGACACACAGTCTGCTGGAGACCCAGCTGCTCCTCTTAAAAGGCCAGCACCATGAACTGAATTTAAAAGCTCTCACTTTCTCTGAGCTCAAGTGCCAGGTGAGGCTTTGGGGGACCAAGACACATACAGGGAGCAACTGGACTGTCTGGCATCAAGGTAGGAATTCAGGGGTGGCTTTCTTCCAGAAGGAGGTGGTTTCAGAGCTCATTGTTCCCATGCTTGGACCTCCCCAGTGCAGGGCTGACTAGCAGCCATTTCTATTTCCTCTGCCCGGGTGATTTTCTTAGTTTCCACCCTCCCCAATCTACAACTCTATCCAAGCGGCTTTTGCATATGAATGGTCTGTCCTTTCTAAGGCTAAAACTCTATTAAAGAAGCTGAAGCTGTGTCAGGTAGCCCCAAACCTGTCAATAAAAAGCACAAAACCAGCACCAATACCAACCTGCCTTGCTTCACAGCTGGGTCTCATCTGGGTACCTCCAAACCTGACACAAAGAGGAGGAATCTGTAGGCTTCTCTGTAGCTCCTGCTGGATGGCCCCAGGCAGTGGCTGATTTTGCACCTCCCTGGAGACCCACGAGCCAGTGTACCCATTGGACCATGTGGGACTATACTAGATTACAACTCTTCTCATCCATAAGTGCCTTAAGAGGCAGACTCAGTGAGCATCAAAACCCCACTGAAGCAAATCCTGCTTCATAAGGGTGTCTCCTGCACAGCAGGTCGCCCATTGTAGTCACAGCTGGTCCCCATAGCCAACTGGCTTGGAGGTCAATTTCTCCCAGTGACACCAACAGCAATCAAGGCTCAACTACAACAAAACTGTGCACACAGCCCACAAAGGGGTGCACCAAGAGTGTCCACATCAGGTGATTAGGGAGGCTGAGCCACTGGGCCCTATAGGACACCTACTACACAAGGCCACTCTATCAACTCAAGGAGACTTAGTAGCTACCCAATACATAGAACAAACACAGGGAAGCAGCCAAAGTGCAGAGATAAAGAAACATGTCACAAATGAAAGAAATGGAAGAAAGCAAACTGTTGGACATAAAGTTAAAAACTATAGTTATAAGGTTACTCAAGATTCTTCTAGAGACCTCTGAGGAACTTAGTGAGACTTTCAAGGATCTTAGTGAGAATGCCAAAAAAAAAAAAAAAAAAAAAAAAAAAAAAAAAAAAAAAAAAAAAAAAAAAAAAAAAAAAAAAAAAAAAAAAAAAAAAAAAAAAAAAAAAAAAAAAAAAAAAAAAAAAAGGAAAAAGACAAGTCAGAAATTAAGCATACACTGACTGAAATAAAGAATAATATACAGGGATTCAATAGTAGATTAGAGAATCCCAATAATCAAATCAATGATCTGAAATACAAGGAAGCAAAAAACACCCAACCAGAAGAGCAAAAATAAAAAAGAATCCAAAAATATGAAGATAGTGTAAGAAGCCTCTGGGACAACTGCAAGCATACCAACATCTGAATTATGGGGGTGCCAGAAGAAGAGAGAGAGCAAGATACTGAAAACCTATTTGAAGAAATAATGACAGAAAACTTCCCCTACCTGGTGAAAGAAATAGACTTACAAGTCCAGAAAGTACAGAGAATCCCAAACGGAGAATTCCAAAGAGGAATCCAAAGAAGACCACACCAAGACACATCCATCATAATTAAAATGCCAAGGACAAAAGACAAAGAGAGAATCTTAAAAGCAGCAAGAGAAAAACAGTTAGTTACCTACAAGGGAGTACCCATACGACTGTCAGCTGATTTCTCATCAGAAACTTTGCAGGCTGGAAGGGAGTGGCAAGAAATATTCAAAGTGATGAATAGCAAGAACCTACAACCCAGATTACTTTACTCAGCAAAGCTATCATTCAGAATTGAAGGTCAGACAAAGAGCTTCACAGACAAGAAAAAGCTAAAGTAGTTCATCACTACCAAACTAGTATTCTATGAAATGCTGAAGGGTATTCTTTAAGAAGAGGAAGAAGAAGAAAAAGGTAAAGGTAAAAAATATGAACAACAAAGTGACAACAAATACATATCTATCAACAAGTGAATTTAAAAATCAAATGAATAAAAAATCTTATGAACAGAATAAACTGGTGAATGGAATAGAATAAGGGGCATGAAAATGGAAAAGACTGACAATTCTCAGAGGGAAGGGAGTGTAAGGGGAGGTGCGGGAAGAGATTAGACAAAGATCTTATATGCATGTATGCATTACCTATGGATACAGACAATAGGGTGGTGAGGGCCTGGAGTGGGGTGGGAACTGAGTGGAGGAGAACTATGGGAGGAAAAAATAGGGACATCTGTAATAACCTCAACATTAAAGATTAATTTAAAACATATGAAAAAGAACAGATTTACTAAAAAGCCTAAATTATAGCTGGAGGGAATTAGATGAGACAAAAAGAATGTCTTTAGCATTAAGTTTGGTTAGTTTTTGAAATAGATTTTAAAGGATGTGTCACTTATTTTACAAAGTATTTCAGCATATCTTAAGAAAATGGCCTAGATATTCTACATTTTTATCATGAAGTGATAAATATTAATAAATTAATGCCTCAATTTGTTTTTCATTTACACAAACCCCGGTTCAATTTGCATCTAATTACTTTGAATGATAACACAAACTGTCATTGCACCTTACCAAGAGCAGTACCAGGTCTGGAACTCTAATAATATGGTCTGTATAAACCTTGCTCATTCTACCTTTGACAGTTACAATTACTTTTGTATTTTAAATTACAAATTTAAAATTACTCTCCTATAGAAACTCTTCTGTCATAGCTACATCTTGAGGATTTTATTATCAAACTAGATATCTACCATTCATTGTACTGTGAGATGTTATTTTGTATATTAAGAAGTTCTAAATGAACAACTCAGTATGTGAGACATCTATAAATGAACATATTTTCAGATTAAAAAATAATTTCAGATACAGTGGATGAAGAAAAGAGATCAATGGTCAGAACGATCAATTATGATGTCATGAGGCAGCCCAGGGATGCCACAGGGGATTTCAGATCGCTAGAAGGAATGCTGGATGGCAAAAATGTCACTGCCCCTCAACTCCCTATCAAAAAATGCAGAGGTAGCTGATTTTATTTCCCTTTTAGCGCCTGCTTAAACTACTGATTAAAGTTTGAGGTTTGATGGCTCATTACCTTCCTAGGGTGACGGTAATGAGCAGTCCATAATCTTGTCCCCACAGCACAGATGTGAACATAGTTACCTGGAAACACAGCTGGAAAAGGAAGTCACCGAACCCTGAAATGGAAAATTCCACAAGCCTGCCTTTTTCAAAAAGTCCACTTTGCCACCAGCTTATACAATCAGCCAGGATGAGTCATCTCTGTGCCAGTTCAGAGGACCTTCCTTTCTTCTGTGCTGCCTCCCTTGTGCTCAAGAATAAGCTCAATAAAATCTATCTGGATATTCTCTGGAGCTTCCTCTTGATGATTTCTAGCTTGGGGAACCCAAGAACACTAACAGTGATGCAGAAACTTTTTTTGTGTGTGTTTTTAGAGGGCCATTTTCTTCATATGGAATTGGTTAAGGCAACTAGCTCAAAAATAAATCTGTAAACAATGCAGTCACAGATGCATTTCTCTAGTGCAGGTAGTCCAGATACTTAAAAAACAAATAAAGTATATTGAAATATAGTGGAGTCTGTTTTTATGTTGCCAACATGCCTTCATGTAAGAATAATTACTGTGCTGTGATTATTTTTTGTGTGTTTTTTGTTTTAGGTAACAAGCCATAAAAACTTGTACTACCATAGATACCATGTACAGGTTAATCATATGAAATTTCCAATATTAAAAAAAAAAAAGAACTTGCTATATTTTGGCTACTTTTGAATTAAAAAAAAATGACAGTTTAATGTGGACTGATGCAATAAGGCATGTTTTGGCAGGGTCATTCTGCAGGTTTCCTAGGGCTGCTATAGCAAAGCACACCCATAGGAGTAGAGAAAACGTAAATGGGTAGATGCATGTTCATATTAATTTGAAAACCTGAAAAATATACATGAAAAGAGAAATGTCATTAAAAATGTAGGTGGGGGTGGGTGGGAGGAGATCAATCAAAGAACTTGTATGCATATATGCATAACCCATGGGCACCGACAATATAGGATGGTGAAGGCCTGGGGCAGTGGAGGGGGGCAGGGATGGGCTAAAAGAGGTCAATGGGGGGGAAAGGGGACATATGTAATACTTTCAACAATAAATATTCAAAAACAATAAATATGTCATTATTGTCAGAAACATTTTTTAATTACTTGTAACATTTCGGAATAAACTGAGAGTATT
Organism: Murina feae; assembly: GCA_004026665.1. Classification (NCBI taxonomy): domain Eukaryota; kingdom Metazoa; phylum Chordata; class Mammalia; order Chiroptera; family Vespertilionidae; genus Murina; species Murina feae. The sequence continues at coordinate 3,440 of PVJC01030392.1, read as the reverse complement.
AAATTATTATGATCTTTAATTGTTTTTAACACTTTGATTATGAAAAATATAAACTTTGGAACTGCTAAAAGATCATTGGCCCGGCAGTTTTTACGCAGCATGTGATCTGGATGGGGAAAGAACGAATGACAAAAGTGTTCAGTAGCACAGTGGCTTCTCTGCTAGGGAAGAGGCAAGATGAATGATGTGTAGATATTCTCCGGGTGCCTTTCTCTGTGGAACACCAGGAAGTGACCACGATACATAAATATACCTGGTTTACTGTGTAGTTACCCGAAGACATTATACTTATGTCTCAAACTGAAAGAATGCTCTAATAAAAATTGTAGTATATTTTATACATTCTCTTTCATGATAAAGCATTTTATTAAAAAAAATTCCAATCTCCATATGACTTATGCAGGTCCATGTAGTGTGTTGAGAGAGCATCAGATTGTGTCAGGAGGCAGGAAATTTATTCCATATTTACTTCTAATTAGCTGTGTGATATTGGCCAAGTCCATTAAATTCTCTGTGCTTGCTTCCTCGTTCATACAATGGATGGACAACACACAGTATATTATCAAGATCTTTTCCAGCTGTAAAACTCTTTCTTCTTTATTTCATGATCTAATGCATGTGCTTAGTATTGCCTGTCAAGTTAAATAACAGAAAAATTACCTTTCCCCAACTTTTGTCTGAAGAATTATCTGGACCAGAGGTTTGTAGGCAGCGCTCCTACTCCTAGGGATAGTCTTGGAATGTCAGGGTTTGCAGTAGATGGTAGAAGACAGCTTTTCCAGACTTCTCTTGTCACAAACATGTTCTGTTTCTTTCTACTTTACATATTGAGCTTTTTGTAAAACATTATTTTTAAAAAGTGGGTGTCTATTTTTAATTTTTAAAAATATGAAAACTCTCATCAAAGCTATTTGACAGGAGTGGGTCAACCTTAGTAATGGAATAATTCTACAATGTCTTTCTTATATGACTGAATTATAAACTTTTGATTTTATGACAAGATCAAAGATAGGTACTTTTGGCATGTTTCAGGGGATTTGATAACATTAATTCATCTTGTTTATAGGTCACACCTGCTTTTTCAATGTGCTATAGAAATAATCAAATTGGCTTGGATAAAATAAAGTTAGGTCGATTATATAAAACAAATAGGTGCCAAAATACTGAAATTCTGAAATATTATATTCAAGTTAGTGTTGAATTGCGTTCATATATAATCCTGAAAGATTAATTTTTATCTCAATATTCTCTGTTCGAGATTCTGCTATTTTTCCTTGAACCTTGATGGTGCTGTGGTTACTCATCAAACAGGTTCCTACTTTTGACTATGTTATATAGAATTCTCTGCTGAAGAAGAACATTGAAGTTACCAAAACAAACAAAAAGACCTTCCCGGCTGGTGTTGCTCAGTGGTTGAGCGTTAACCTATGAACTAGGAAGTTATGGTTCAACTCAGGGCACATGCCCAGGTTGTGGGCTCAGTCCCGTGTGGGGCATGCAAGGAGATATTTCTATCTCCCTTTCCCTCTCTCTTCCTCTCTGAAATCAATAAAAATAAATAAAAAATAACTAATTTTACAAGTACAAATTCTGATAGAACTATATTGTAACACTTGGCATAGGCTTGAAGCTTTTCAAAGTATCTCCCTCCCTTTGCCCTGCTCCTATGTGGTACAGACTGGAGTCTACCTGCTTATCCTGATTACAAGAGTATAATGTAGGCAGGCCTACCTTAAGGAGGCAGGCTTTGCACCAGCCTACTTATTATAATGACAGGCAAAACAGTATGGAGACAAAGAAAGCCAGGTCCAGACTGCTCCAGGGCTGGATTGGCGCAAAAAATTTATTCAGAAATGGTCCTGAGTTGGCTTGGGGGATGTCTATGACTTTGATCAGTGAGCTGGACAACTTCACTTAGCGGAAGCTTAGAGGAATTGGACTGCTAAAGAAAAAGGTAAAGTTTCCTTTCTAGATTCTAATAATTTCCACAGAATTGCTCTGTTCTCTTTAAAATACATCTGATATATGTTCACATGGCTCATCCATCCAGTCATTCAAACAAATGCTCAGTAATGAATAAAGGCATGAACTTCAGTTTGGATATAAATTTTGGCCTTGTGATTTATTAGTTTTTCCTTATTTATAAAATGCACTTTATGTTATTGTTAAGTAGTTTGAATCATGTTACAAGGTTTAAAACATTTAGCTCAGCTTTTGGTACACAGACTATCCTCAATGGTGATAACCATTATTATAATGTATAGAAAAGGTTTTATCTGAAAATCCAAACCTCAACATGGTAGTTATCTATTTTCCAAAAAAGCTAAAGTTCTCAAAATTTGTCCTAGATAATACTAATCCTGGAAGATAAAAGCTATGAAGTTAAATAAATTTTTAAAAAGTATTGAGTTGAACTCTCTCTTTTTGAAGATCTGCCTTAGCTCATTAGAGGGTCTGAAAGTCTTGAGATAAGAGGATAACTTTATTTAAACCAGAATTTTACAAGCATATTTAAACACAAAGCCACTTATACAAATAATTTCCACTAATTTTCTTATAAAATTCATGTTCTTCAAACATGTTTTGGAAAATACTACTTATATTAAAAAGAGTTTGCTACATAAAATCAAAACAATAACATGGGAATCATACCCTGGCCCCACTTTCTCATGCTATTTCATTTGAACTTAACCATGCACTCTGGAAGGTGGGCTAGGAAGGTATCATTATGGCCATTTCACACAAAAGAAACAGGCTGATGTCCTCTAACTCTGTATAAAATGATACAGCTAATGAGTGGTAGAAATGAGATTTACCACCATGTGTTCTAACATTTCGGACAGAATCTTCTCTCCAAACTCCTGCTTTCTCCCTAAATGTATTGGTCAAGTGTCGGATGTATGCTCTCAATAATTTCTGTGTAAAACACTTGGAGTTAGATTTTTACGTTAATCTTTTATTTTCCCACAGAGGAAACTTAACTTGCTATTCTCCTTACTCTATGCTCCTCTTGACATATATGTTGCCTCTGCTGGGCTACACAGTGAATATGCGGGTGAACGGGCATTGTGAAGAGGGCATGCTTGAACTTTGAGCACTTTTTTTTTATTTCATTGCTTAAAGTATTACAACAAGTGATAGATAAGTATCACAACAGATAATAGATAGATCTCCATTTTCCCCTTGCCCTTCCCCCCCTCCTCCCTAACCCCCAGTTTCCCGTGTCCACTGATTATGCTCATATGCATGCATGCAAGTCTTTCAGTTGATCTCCCAACTCCCCCCCAACCATCCCCAGCCTTCCAGCTGTAGGATGATAGTCTGTTCAAGGCTGCTCTGTCTCTGTATTTGTTTATGTTCATCAATTTATAATGGTCTTTATTATCCATAAATAAGTGAGGTCATGTGGTATTTTTCTTTCATTGATTGGCTTATTTCAC
>PVJC01030391.1:0-21230 GCA_004026665.1 Murina feae | reverse complement strand
GGGCTCAGGTCAAGACTGGGAGACAAGGACACAGACAAATGGCCACAGGGGTGCTGGACCTAACTGGGAGGGGTCTGCGCGGGGACTGAGTCTGTAAGTGAACACGTTTTCAAGAGTGAATGTTTCTGTCAGGATTTCTTTTGCTCCCTGAGCCTTGGAGCTCGGGAATCAAGCCATATGGTTTCATTTGGGGACTAGGGCTGGGTGACAAGCTCCTCCCACCTCGCCTCTGCCTGTCCTCGTGGCTGCTCTCAGCTGCAGGCAGCCCTTCCTGAGAAGCTTCCAGACGCAGGCGGCATTTAATGTCCTCCCTTCTCCTTCAGCAGCCTGCAGCCAGCGGCCAAAGGGCAGGCACTGGCCCTCCAACCCCAAGGCCCGCGGGACCCCATGAAATCCCACAGCTTTTCATGAGGGCTCAAAATGACAAGCACAATCAAGAAACGGGGCTGCAAGAATGTTTCAATGGCAAGACCGAGAAGGAGGGAGAGTTGGAAGATCTGAGCCCACATCAGGCAAGAGACAGATACCTACACTGGTACCGTCTGGGCTCTGAGGCAGGTTCTGCTGGACTTCTTGGCTGGAGAGGGAAAGACCCATATAATTTTCCAGTTCTGCCAGGTTTGGGTACAAAACTGATGGGAAAGGAAGAAGGAGGAAGAAAGGTGTTATCAAGGTGAGCTTGGCCACAACTGCCTGCTCCAATGCGGTGGCTCGTTTCTAAGAAGCAGGGCCTGGGAGTGCTGTCAGGGCCAAGGACGCAGCTTCTCCCTGAGAACAGTGTATCCCAGGGATGTGGGGCTGGAGGACAGGAGGCAGGAACACGTGCTGGTGAGGCGGTCCTCTCCTCAGGAGGTCTGAGGGGCAGGGTCCCTGCTCCCTCCGGGAGCACCCTGGGACACCGAGTGCCTCATGTCCCACTTTACTTGGCACCGGCCAGACACCCAGCACGAAGTACAGGGCTGGCACTGGGGCCAGGAGGCCCTGCTCTTAAGAAATCCACGGGAGCAGGCGTCTGAGCCAAGGGCAGCTCAGCCCCGGGGACAGTGTGCCCGGGGAGGAGGAGAGAACTGAGCCTAAGTTCAAGTTTGCTGCCAAAACCTGAATCAAGACAGCCACGAGCAACTCTCGGGGCCACCGCGACATCTGGCCCTCACGCAGCACCGCCGAAGATGGCCCAAAGCAGGGCAACGAGGGCCTCACTAAGCCCGGGCTATGGGGAAGGTGGACCGTGTCTAGAGCACGCAGCACAGTAGCAGACAAGAGACCGGCACTCGGCGATGCCAGAAGAGGTGACTCTCGGTCAGGAGCACCCCCACTGCACTCACTCACCTGAAGGCTGGGGGACCGCTGTCTCCTGCACAGGCAGGATGGGCATCTTGGGGGTGTCTCTGGCCTGGGCCTGAGGAGAGGTGAAGGGTGCCGGTCAGCTGTGTCTGGGACCATGCCCCTGGGACCCTAGGAACCTGGGAGCGAGGCATTACGGATGCTGGCGGCCTGAGGGATGGAGGACATCCATGACCCTTTGAGGTCCCATGTAGATGTGGTCTCTGAGCTGTCCACGTTTCTGGGGGAGATTTGTGGTCATTCTCTGTGAGCCACCAAATGACCCATTTTCTTCTCAAGGCAGCCAGAATGTTGGGGCCCAGCTCCCAGCCAAGTTCTCAAAAAGTCCCAAACTCTCTGCCCTGACCAGTTTGGCTCAGTGGATAGAGTGTTGACCTGTGGACTGAAGGATCCCAGGTTCGATTCCGGTCAAGGGCATGTACTTTGGTTGTGGGCACATCCCCAGTAGGGGGTGTGTAGGAGGCAGCTGATCGATGTTTCTCTCTCATCGATGTTTCTAACTCTCTATCCCTCTCCCTTCCTCTCTATAAAAAATCAATTTAAAAAAAAAGTCCCAAACTCTCAACACCCACTGAGACCACAGACGGGATGGAGGGAAGAAGGGGCTTGTGGGTGCTGAGAAGGCCAAGAGCCTGCCCTACAGTGTGGGGTGGACTGAACCTGGTGGAGGAGAGGCTGGGACAAAGCCTGGCCATTTCCATTCCTGCTGTGACTCCGTTGCCTTGGCCTCTGGGCACCTGCCCCACTCAGCAGACCCTTCCTTCGGGGGTGACTTGCATGCTCGGGGCCCCAACCACCCACCAACGTCCAAGACAAGCCTCCCTTAGCTGCCCTGGGGTGATCCCTTAGCTGTACGTGGTGACGTACCTGAATGGCTTGGTCCACCTTCAGGTCCTCCAGAGATGGGTACAGGGTGGACATGGCTGCTCCTTGAAACACCCTGCAGAGCACAGAAGGTGAGGAGGAGCGAGGTGTGGGAGCAGGCAAGGATGTCCACCTTCTGTGGACATCAGCCACTCAACACTCTCAGGACGAAAAAGACATCAGGGAGGCAGAATTATCCCCCATCTTGGAAATGGGGGAGCTGGGCTTTGTACCCAAGTCTGCTTGGTTCCCAAGCTCATGGTCTCCTCCCTTGCAGAGTTCCATCCCACCACATTCCATTGGTTCTGGGCTACAGAACCTGGGCTTGGGGAACCACTCAGGACATGCTGGCCAGGAGAAGCAGGACCGGGGGCCACATCCTTTCCTACCCTGCCCAAGAGCAGACGTGTTTACGAGACCTAAATGCAGCCCAGCAGGTGCGTAGTGAGTACCAGCTGCATTCCGGCATCTGTTAGGGGTTTGCAAAGCTTTGCCCCACCATTACCCAGATCGGGTCCAGTGTCAAGCAGATGGGGACTGAGTATTACAACAGAAAGGCAGCAGGCCCTTCAGAACCCCTTCCCCACCCACCCCACCCCCATGCCCACGCCCCTTTTGACATTCGAGTTCCTACTGTATAACCCATTTCTAGCCTTGATCTTGGCCATGGTGAAGGGAGACCAGTGGAAACGCTTAAAAACAAACATTCGAACTGTAGCAGAATTTAAACATCCCGCAGAGGACAGGGAGGCACGGGGACTTGGGGAGCACCATGAACATTCACCAAGTAGCTTCCAAGTGTCCCTGAGGGGAATCAGTAAGACCTCGGAGCAAGGTGTCCAAAGAAATTCAAGGGAATTCCAGGCGATGCTTTATTTCCTTCCTGGATGAAATGTGAGGAAGGAGCCGCTTTCAGATTCTTGAATAAATCGAGTTTTTTCATGTCTCTAGGCCTTTGCGTATGTTAGCCCCTCTCCCTGAATATCCTCTACCCCTTCCACTTCCTGCCTGGCTAACTGTAATCGTTTCCCAGTCCCGGATCTGAGCACTCAGGTCGCCTGCCTTGATCTCTCTCTCTTCCCCCACCCCCACCCATGTCCTTACTCGGTGCTGATTTTTCGCATTTCCTGTAGTTGCCTCTTTAACTGTCCATCTACCTTGTTCGCCTGGGAGTTCTCATTTGACATGGAGCCCCTCGCCCCGGCGTGGACATAACTCGATGATGTTGCCAGAAGTGCGACACTCTGCCTGGGCTCTCACTTTGCTCTTTAAAGCTTTGCTGTCCTAAGGTCCCCCGCCTTCCTAAGATGGACACAAGGCCCAGCGGTCCCAAACCTGTTTTGTTCACCTCTCACAGTCTTAGGTGATTTTTATTTGAATTAGTGCCAACATTTTAAGATATGGAAATATTAAATTCTTCACTTCTCATTGTACTGAAAACCATAAAAACATTTGGCAGTGTGAGAGCAGGCGTTGTGCAGAGCAACTGCCTGCCTCCTAGAGGGGCTGTTCATGCTTTCCTGTTCCCCAAGTACGCAGCCAGCCGTTTCTTTCCAGATCCTGCCCTCGCCTGGCCTTCGGGGAGGAAATGCTCACCTCCTGAAGTCAGGAGGGGGAGAGGGAGACTGACCCTGACCTCCTTTAGACCAGCTGGGGGCCCTCTGCCTGTGGCTTCCCCCTGCGCACATACGCAGGGAGGTTTTTATCTTAGGACAGTCCTCAGCAGGTACCATCTGCCCAAAACACCCTGTGCCAGCACGATCTCGCATGAACAGCCGTGAGAGGCTACCCCTGCCCTGTTTTTTCCCAACTATGAAGCAACAGAGAGGTTGTATTTTTAGCAGCTGCCCCCTGGGAGAGCAGGATCAGAGAGTCACTTCCTGGAAATCGTTCCCAGCCAGGGCCACACAACCCTCTCTCCGTTTCGGCGGCCCTTTCGCCACTATCACCTGCTTGGGGTCCCAACTCAGTTTGGGGCTCTGGGGGGGCATCAAGAGGCAGGTATTCCCCTGCCTTGTCCCACTTTGAGCAGTTCATGGTACAGTGGGGAATGCTCCCTGCCAGCAGGCATGGCTGTGTCTCATTCACAGAACGTGAGCGCCTACTGTGTGCGGGGGCGCTGGCCCGCTTTCAGTCATGCCACCCTCTGCTTGGCCCACCACCTTCTCCGCCTGGCGCCCTTTCAAGGCTCAGCTCAAACGCTGCTTCTCTGTTTCTGAGGTCACGGGACCCTCTGCTAGTCGGCTGGGCCGTCTTTTGTTCCTGACCTGAGCTGTACGGCCTCTATTGTCAAGCTGGTCAGCATGTTATACGATTACTATCTGGGCATTTTCTCACACTGGGCCCAACCTCAGAAGGGCGCCCCCCGCCCCCCACCTGCCGGTTCACCACTCTATGCCTCCCCACCAAACGTGCCCATCACACGGATGCTGGCAAAACTTATTTGACGGAATAAATCAGTGGTTTTGCAGAGCTCAGAGGGGAGTTTTGTGAGGGCATTTTGAGGGGACACTACTAGCCTTCAGGACGCAGGGAGCAGGGACCTGGACCTCTTGTCATGCACAGAGTAATTCACCACAACAAATGTCCTCTGTCCTGCAAGCCTTCAGGGAGGCCAAGCCCCTGCTTATAACCTGTTTTATATACAAATGCAAAATATACAATATTCCCCTGGCTTTCACACATAGATTACCCAGAAGGGCGTGCACCGGGTCCATCCACGGAAGTTATATTTTGTTTTGTTCACCATTTTGGAACATCACTGTCGGGCCTTCTCACCACAGGCCAGTCACCAGCACACGCCCATGCGTGTCTGCATTCATAGCTGCCACAGCGATTGCACGCCTGTATGCAAATACATTTAGCCTGCGACCTAAGGTGTCAACCACAGCCTTGGCTGGTTTGGCTCAGTGGATAGAACATTGGCCTGTGGACTGAGGTGTCTGGGGTTCAATTCCAGTCACAGTCATGTACCGTGGTTGCGGGCACATCCCCAGGAGGGGGTGTGCAGGACGCAGCTGACCGATGTTTCTCACTCTCTATCCCTCTCCCTTCCTCTCTGTAAAGAATCAATAAAATATATATTTTTAAAAATATGTCAACTATAAACTGTTGGCAAAATTCTATTGAATTCCCTTTAATAACCCAAGCTTCATCATTTTGTCAGGTGCGAGCATGATCGGGTGTAGCCAATAGTGAAGTGATCTTTTATTACAAATTACTCTCTCCACCCTCCTTCCTCCTCGCACTAAGGCAGGGAGGGCATCCTATCAATTTCTTAGGGAGGAAATGGCCCCTCCCTCAGCCGCAATTCCCGCTGTCAAGCGGCAGCCGCCAAGCACAGACTCCATGCCCGGGCACCAGAGGGCGCCCCGGGCCCCTGGGTTCCTGCTGCACCCCAGGGCTTCCCAGCCCGTCAGGCCGCTCGTCCATCTCCACACGCGCGGACTCCAAGCCCCGCGCAGCTGGGATTCCCGCCCGAAGCCACCGCTCCCGGTTGCTATGGCTACGGCGGCTGCGCAGAGGCCCCGCCAGGCCGCTAGGGTGCGCGGTGGCGTCGAGGGCGCATGCGTCAGGCCCACCCTGCCTGCGCGGGCTGCGGGCCACCCCCCACAAGGCTTTCCGGTTGCGGGTTGCAAATGCCTGCTCCCAGCTTGGTTGGTACTAGAGTCCGCTCAGCTGCCTCCTTTCTTTTTAGTCTATTTTTGTTGATTTCAGAGAGGAAGGGGAGAGAGGTGGAAACTGCATTGATGAGGATCACCGATCGGCTGCCTCCTGCACGCCCAGCACCGGGGATGGAGCCCGCAACCCGGCGTGCGCCCCACCCGAACCATGACCCCCTGGTTCGCAGGTCCTTGCTCAGCCTCTGAGCCAGCGGTCAGGGCTGGCCCCTCGCTTTCTTAAGGCGCCCGGAGCTGGCGCTGGATCCACAAAAGATCAGGTAAAGCAGCTGAGTAAGAGGCAGGAAGGAGGATGGGCCAGGCCCCGCGGCTCTCTCCAGCGGCTGGAGGCCACGGGTCCAATCGAGCTTTGCAGGGGCTCGTGCCCATGGCCACGGACCGCTGGGGGCCATTTATTGCCTCCGAAGCAATCGGTGCAGCTGACTGCTCACCGCTGACAAGGTCCTGCACAAGGCGGCTGTGGGAGCGGAGGCGGACAGTCAACCCTCCTGCGCTTTCCGCTGCCTGTTGCTCAAACTGAAAAGGAATCTGCACCCACACACACCCTCGCTGCTGACGATTTGGAAGCGTCTTTGACCGACTAGTTCCTACCCTTTGTGACGTCACCGTCCCGCCCACTCTCTCACGGGTTTGGGGGGGCGGGGGGGGTTGGGGGGGCTGCACCTGCCTGGCCCTGAGCTGCTAGTGCCTCGCCCCGCTCCGCTCCACGCTGATTCACCCCGTGTTCCCAGCCGGGGGACCGAGTGATTTGAGCCCCTGCTGCCCAGGTTAGGGGACTTGTGCTTGGCCGAGCAGATCACTTCCTACAGCAGAATTGGGCGCACTGCATTTTACAAGGGGTTCCAGCGGTTGGGTTTATGGAGTCAGGATGAAAGCAGGGCAACAGGAAGGCCTCTTGGACGGAGGAAGGAGAAGACTGGCGTATGGAGGGTGAGGGGGGGGTGTGCTATTCCAGGATAGGAGGCCCAGCCAGGAGTCCAGCTGCCCTGTACATCTTTCCTACCGCCTGGACCCATTTTCCCCAGCTTTGCCGCCCCTCCTCGGCAGCCCCACCAAGTCCAACCCAAGGTCTCAGCCAGAAGCCTGGGAGTTATCCTCAGCACCTGCTCACGAAGTCATCCAGACCCAGCTCCTCCTTATGATAAATCACAAACTTCAACTTCGTATTCAAATTCCCATGACCTGACTCCTGGTCCAGCTCCAGTCTCACCCTCTTCTACACTCATCTTGCATTTCATTCATTCCAGACAGCTGATCCTAAAGCTCAGCCTGCTTGTTCATGGCTGTGCCCTTGGACTTCGATGCCGTCCACGCCTTCTCCCTCCCCCTTATTCATCTGGCGGACTCAATTCTAAATGTTCCCCAAAATGCCCACACCCACAGCCTCCCTTTTCTAGACCACAGGATTTATGTTCACCTATTCAACATTTACTCCACTGATGCTGATTAACCACCCACTGTGATCAAGGCCTTTGGCATTTCTGGGTGGGATTTCCACTGTTTTGTATTTGTTTGCCTGTCTTCCTTCTCTGGCCAAGAACGCTGCTCATTTCTGAATCCCCAGCACCAAGCCCAGGGCCTGGCCCCCAGCAGCGTCTGGCTACCATTTTTTAAAGAAACGGAAAAGCAGACACAGAGGGAAGAGAAAGCCCAGGAAGTCCTGGGCCCAGAAAGGGAGGTGAGTCTGCCTAACAAGCAGATTGAACGTCTGGCTCCCACACGCTGCCAATGGACGAGTTTGCTCAGGTCAGTGCTGGTGGAATCCCACAGAGCCGCTCTGGAAGGAATTTTCTTCTCCCGCTGCACTTTCCAGGATGTCCGCCTCTGAGCCTCAGTATTCATTTATATCAGCAAGAACCATACCCACAACACAGCAGCAGGCAGGTCCTCAGAGTTCAGCCGCATCTCTGGAACACTGTGTTCCCAAGAGCTGAGGCGTGGGGACTCCCACTTGTTCTGCGGACAACTCATCCATCTCAGAAGACAGTGTGCAGGAGGGAAGCGTGGGCTAGAGCGTCAGAGGAATAGCTCCTGGAAGGCCAAATTAGCCCAGGGACATGGTGAGTCGGAAAGGAAGAGGCTGTTGCTAGGCCACCTCCTCTCAGGGTGTACTGCCTGCTGCAGAAAAGCTGGGGACTTCTTCAGAGAGTGCAGATGCTCCCAGGCCAGGCCCAGGAGAGGCGGGCAGGGCGGGAGCCAGGATCTTGTGAGGGCAAGTCCCTTTTGAATGCCATTTCTGTTGTAATACAGGTAACAATGCATGCATCACAGAGTTATCGTGGAGATGAGGAGATTCTTAAAAAGAGATAAGCTATGTGTGGAAAGCCCTTAGCACAGGCCCTGGCACCTGAAGGGCACACGGCCATCGTGAGCTGGTGTTCGCTCAGCGCGTTTACTGAGCACTCCGGCCCAGCGCTGTTCTAGGTGCCAGTAGTGAGGAGTTGAACAAAAGCGAAATCTGCCCCGGAGGAGCGCTAACTTTCTGGCTGAGGATCAGTAAGTGCTTCTGCTGTATGCGGTGGTGGGAAGCGATGGGGAGAAAGGTAAGCAGGGTGGAGGGTAGAGGTCAGGAGGTCACTGCTGGGGGAGGGGGCGGTGGGTGCTGAGTTAGAGCCTGAAGGGTAGGGAAGAGCATTCTGGCCGAGAACAGCACAGAGCGCTGCCGCCTGGGGTGGGACTGCCCACTGTGTCTGGGGAACAGCTGACCAGTGAGGCAGGCAATGCTTCAGAGGAGGAGTCGCAGTGCCCCGAGGGCTGGTGGGTCCTGGCCAGGACTTGGCCTTTACCCTAGTGAAGCCTTTACCTGTGGGTCGCAACCCTTTTGGGGGTTGAACGACCCTTTCACAGGGGTCACCTAAATACTGCATATCAGATATTTACATTACGATTCATAGCAGTAGCAACATTACAGTTATGAAGTAGCAACGAAGATAATTTTATGGTTGGGTCACAACATGAGGAATTGTATTAAAGGGCCTGAAGGTTGAGAACCACTGCCCTAGTGAGATGGGGCCTCTGGAGAATTTTGAGCAGCAGAGTGACGTGGTCCAAGTTTCATTTTCATAGGCCCCCTCTGGCTGATGTTTAGCAGATAGACTGGAGGGGCCACGGTGGACACGGGGGGCCCAGGTAAGGAGTGCTGGTGGCATAAGGCTTAGTAGCTTGGGCCACTGTGTAAAGCAGTCACGGCAGCGCGTGCCCGGCACGGCGGCCTCGTTTCAAGCAGCCTTCCCATTGCTGGGCTCTGGGGTGTGGAGGGCACGCCCTGGCCCCTCCTGTGCGTTACCTCGTTCAGTTCTCCCGACCTAAGGGGGGTTTTCAGTCTCCAAATGAGGAAACCAGGTTTCAGAGGGACCAAGCCACTGGCTGAGACGTTCCTGGCTGTGGTATGGAGGCTATGGATAGAAACGGCCTCAGGCAGAGAAGTAAGTAACAGAAACTGAGGCCTGCACTCAGTTCTTGTGGAGACCGGCTTCTTTTTTCCTGGCCTTTAAGGGCCCACTTCGAGGAGTGAAGTATGGGTCCCATCTCCCTGGGCACCCTCGAAGGCAGGCAGAGGGAGGCTGGGGCCCTGGCCTGGATAAAGAACTCTCAGCCCTCAAACCTGGCCCAGGGCTGGGATCAGAGGGAACCCCAATTCACATTTCACTTCCAGAGGGAAGCACCTGGAAAGGAAACCGCCTGGGAAATCCCAAAAAGTGCAGGACAGGGTGAGAACAAACCTCGCTTCTCTGGGTCCCAGTCTACAGGGGGAGCTGGGGTGAAGGGGGGAGGCAGATCTTACCTGCAGGCCTGGAGCTGCTCTGCACGTCCTTCTCCAGCCACTGCCCAGAGAGTCTGGTTCCCTCCCTGGAAGGTGGTGGCCCTTGTCGCAGCTGCGTTCCTGCTCCTGGAGGGTGGTGCCCGCTCCTGGCCAGCTGACTCACCAGGCCTGGGCCCGGGGAAGGCCCAGGTAATTCTCTGGGGCAGGGCACACAGAGGTCACCACGTCCAGGAGAGGGCTCTGGCCTTTGTCTAGATGTGGAGGTGGGTTTGGGGCACACACAGCTGTGACTATTAAGAGCGATTTGAACCAAAACTTCTTGGCTTTGAGATCTGCATTGGACACCAGTCCTGCTGAACGTGAAGGCAGTTTGAGGGGTATCCAGGGTCTTAAAAAGTTGTGATTCAACATTGCCTCTTCCAGGAGTATGTTATAAAAAATAGCCCTGGCCGATTTGGCTCAGTGGATAGAGCGTTGGCCTGCGGACTAGGGGGTCCCGGGTTCGATTCCAGTCAGGGGCACATGCCCGTGTTGTGGGCTCAATCCCCACTGGGGGGCATGCAGGAGGCAGCTGATCTGTGATTCTCTCTCATCATTAATATTTCTACCTCTCCTCTCCCTTCCTCTCTGAAATCAATAAAAATATATTATAAATAAACAAGTAGGCAATGAGGTCTCAGGGCCCATCACCATGTTGCTTATAATAGGCAAATCTAGAAATCCCAAATGCCCATTGTGGGGCTGTTTCTAAGTCAGTACCTATGGGCGATCACACAGCTATCAGCGTTGTTTAAGGAAGAGCCATGAGGAATGTCCCTGAGATACTGGCAAGACCAGGGCTGTGATACTCCTTCTTGTGATTTGCGTGCATTGCTTTGAAAAGTGGATCTGCATTGAAAACGGGCTGGGAGGGCCGGTGCTGACTGCTGAAATCTGGATGGTGGGTGGGGTTTAGGGTTCGTACTTTTGTGTATATTCTAAGGTGGGAGAGTTTTGTTTTGTTTTGAAGTTAGTTTTTGCTTTGAGTACTTATGATTTTTCAAAGAGGAAGCATATTAAATTTATTTTAGACAGGAATTAAGATTGGTTGTGTGCTGGGGTAGGAGAGGATCTTTTCTATAGCACATGTTTTGGTGCCTTTTAAATTTTGAAACATTTGAATGTATTAGGTATCCCCCAAAATAATCACATAAAATTAAACAGAAAGGAGGACAAATGTTGTTTCGCTCCTGGTGTTTAGTTGTACCGCGGTGCCTGTCACACCTGGTGCCCGGGAGGGGACTGGGAACCTGTGTGCGGGGCAGTCCCATTGAATGACGCAGGGCACCCACACAGGGTGGGGTGAGTATCAGGGCTGCTCACCAGGCCAGGTAGGTCCGGGTCAGTCCCCATGACAAGCCTGGGTGGAGCTGCACTAGCCTCGGGTGTCAGACCCTGACCAGGGGCCCGGCTGGTGTTCGGCCCCCTGGAGGAGAGAACTGCTCCCCTCTGAGGAGCTTACAGCCGAGAGTTCACAGGAAACATAACAGACAATAGCAAGAAAAGCAGCTGTTATTAATTGAGCACCGTGGATGAAAAAGGGGCCACATGCTAACCCTGGCAAGCTCAGGGGGGCCTGTATGGTGGCTTTACAAACTCAGAGGCCGAAAGTAACCTCAGAGGAGGAACTGAACGCTGAAATTCCTGACTGAAAGCGGTCATGGGGTAGAAGGGGGGCGGGGACGGGAGTCACATCCTAGGGCTGTAGCTTCCTGGGCAAAGGTGGATCTTCATCTTCAGTGAACCCGTCTGTTGTCTTTTCACATGAGGAGAGCGCACCTCTGAACCGGCAGAGTAACCTTTCCCAGGCCCATCAAGGCACAGCTGCCCGCACCGGAGCAGGAGGTCCCAGAACTGCTCGTGGCTACCTTGCTCCCTGCGTGCCAGCTATACGTGCTGGGAATGTTCACTAACTGTCCTGTACCCACCCATGTGAAAGGAGATTTCTCTATTTTGTCTTTTTACCCAGTGCCAGAGATGTCCCCACTCTGCCTTCTCCCGCCTCCTTAGTCTACACTGATGGATTTCATGGAACCCTCCTTCCGTCTTCTCCCTTTATCCCTGCGTATAAAATACGTGGCCATTCTCCAGAGCATTGTCTCAATCCATTGAGATTTTGCCTCCCAGCAGTTGTCATCAGTTGGGCTCCAATAAACTCATAAAGATTCTCTACATACGAGCTTGGAAGTCCCATCCAGTCCTGCCTGTGGAACTAAGGATCCTGCCCCGGGTGCTTGACAGGCACCTCTCTGTGGCTGCTTTCCTCCCTGTGGGCAGGTGCGAGAGGGAAGCCCCTTCCCTAGTGACACGCTGGAAAGTGGCTCCAAGTCATGTTTTCTCTTCTGTGAGACAAATGCAGCTTGAAGCTGATGTGTGGACACATCCAGGGCTGTGCCACATGGTCCTGAAGGGTGAAGTAAACGGTGGGTGATGGGCCCCCTGAGGCCAGGTCTTCAAGGCCCTCCCCTACACACACACACACACACACACACACACACACCCCTCAATCCATTCAGTCATGGTCTGAAAGGGCCTTGAAGAGAAGATGGAGGAAAACCAGCCCAGAAGGGCAAAGGACTTGCCTGTGGTCACACAGCACCTCAGTGCAGCTCTAGGACTAGGACCCAGGTCCCTGAGCCCCCACTTACATGTTCCCTAGGCTGCTAGCCACCTCCCATCTCTAACATTCCTATTTCACCCACCACCAAGTATCTTTCATGGGGCATGACCTTGCTCAGAGTCTGTGGTGGCCCCCTACTGAAGGGTCAAACGAGGGGGCTTAGGGTAAACTCCCCAACCTCACATTGAGGCCTACAACCCACACTCATTACCTTTCAACCTCGTCTCCCTAGCACCTCTTCCTAGCCGGGTGGGAATCCTCTCCCGTCCAATGCGCACCTCATTCCTCCTTACCTTTGCCTGTGCTGCTGCTTCTGGAATGCCTTCCCCCTGCCCCACTCCACCCAGCCAGACCCACTGAGCCCCTCTCCCAGGAAGCTTCCCTGGCCACCCCCATCCTGTGGCCTGTCCCACCTCTGAGGGCTGGATCAGACCTTCCAGTTTGTTCTTTGACAGTAATCACCTCTTAGTGTTCATGTGCTGTAGGCTACCAACTAGACCCTAAGTTCCTTGAGGGCAGAGCCTAGTAATTAGGTTTACAGTAACTATATTCAAAATAAAACTGGAAACTGTGCTCTGGCCAGGAGATATTTCTGCTTTCTTACACATCGGTACGAACAGTCTTCAAAGGTCTAAAATGGGTATCTAATCCGAAGCATACAATCAGAAACTCCCTGACAGCACCCTTGTCAGACCTAAGTAACCAGCCATTGATTGTCCTCCCTGCTGAGCCCAGGGGTGGCTCAGAATCCTCTCACAATGAAGTCAAAGACAGCTACCTCCACCAGGATTCCGCCCGAGGTGAAACCTCTGTGCCACCCGGTCCCAGTGGGTGCTCCTTGAGGGCAGAGGCTTGTCCTTGAGGGAGGTTCTTAGTCCTAAGGAGAGTGGGGGGGCGGAGAGGGGGGGGATGACCTTTTTTCTGCCCAGGGCCATTTGGATATTTGTAACATCATTCTCAGGCCAAACAAAATTATCAACTTAAAAATTAGCCTCCTGTATTTGGTCAAATATTTAATTAACTCACCCCTTATGCCTTGGCAGGGCCAGGCCAAACGATTTCCTGGGCCTTATTTGGCCCGAGGGCCAGATGTTCCCACCCCTGCCCGAGGGCCCTGCCTTGCATGCAGTGAGCTCTCAGTAAGTACTTACTGAATCAAGAAATCCCCCTCCTAGAAAACTCAATCGCCATAATAAACTTAATGGCTCGCTTATTTAAAAGATGGGCTGGGCCCACCTGGGTTGGCTCAGTGGATAGAGTGCCGGCCTGAGGACTGAAGGGTCCCAGGTTCAATTCTGGTCAACGGCACGCGCCTGGGTTTCCGATCCGACACCCTGTGTGGGGCTTGCAGGAGGCAGGCAATCAATGATTCTCTCTCATCATTGGTGTTTCTATCTCTCTCTCCCTCTCCCTTCTTCTCTGAAATCAATAAAGATACATTTTAAATAAATAAATAGAAGATGGGCTGGGCAGGGCTGCAGCATCAAATCTGACGCCCAGATCTATGATGCTGCCTATTACTAAGCCTCTCTGAGCTACCGTTTCCACATCTACAAATGTGGATTTGGGGACCTGCTTTACAGGCTTATGCTGAGGATTAAGTGAGTCAGACACAGCACCTAGGACACAGCTGGCGCTCAGTAAATGTTAGTTCCGACCTTCTCATGGAATCAGTCCAGCGATAAGCTACAGAAACAAGTTATCTGGTTCAAGTGAAAATGGTCTTACCTGCAGCAGGGCTCTGGGCAGAGGAGTACCGCTGTGCGCTCCTGCCTCTGCATGGACTCTGGATGGCATGTCACCGTGGCTGTCTCCTCACGGTGGGATGATGATAACAGGAAGAGGCCGTTGGTTGGCCCCTTCTCCATGTTGGGTGCTCTGCTGGGCCTGGGCCATTACCCGGTTTCCTCTACTCTTCACAGCAGCCCGGGCTTCAGAGAGTGAAGCCCCTTGTCCAAGACCACGCAGCCCGAGGGGGAAGGCCAGGCTTTGACTGTAAATCTTATGGAGCTGCCTGGGCTCCAGGAGTCTCCCAACCCTCACGGCCGAGTCACAGATGCCCTAGGTGACTAATGTCCGACAGTTCCTCACACTTGTCCCCCATTTAGCCCCACCCAGCACCTCAGCCCCTTGCCTGGTCGTGTAGGTACTGGCCAGAGACCCTGACCTATAAAGGCCCTCACAACACCCAGACGTGACCTCCTGAAGGGGGTACAGCTTAGGCTCAGATCCTTACTGTTAGGCTATGTGACCTTGGGCAAATGACCTCTCTGGGCCTGTTTCCTCATCTGTGAGATGGGGACAATGATTTCACTTTGTATTTATTAGCACAAATAAAGCACTCTTGCTTAATGCCTGGCTCAGGAGATGTGCTAACTACATTTGAACTATTGTATTTCCATCCATGTTATTGGATTACTGCATTATCCAAGTGAGAAAACTATCCATTACTGTTCTGTGTGGAGAGCGGCTACAGTGTTTGGAACGGTTACCTTACCGTCTGAACCTGTGGTCCCACGTGGCTGAGTGATATGGGCTGCGGGAGGTGCAGCAGGTAAACAAAGCTTGATCAGGTGCATGTAACTGAGTAGATTTGAACATTGTAAACATCTTGACCACGCCCTTACTTTGCCTCGTGGAATCTGGCTATAAAATAAAGACTCGGCTTGCAGGCTGTGGCACTGTCTCTCTAATCAGAGGGCAGTGCCCCACCTAGCCCCAGCTTTATTCTCTTGTCTGTCTTTTCTAGTCCTTCACCGGCCCCCCTCAGGTTCACCCATGGCCATGCTGGTGCAGCACAGTTCTTAATGTGGTGGAAGATCAGACATACAGAAATTACTTGCATCCTTCCTGGACCATAAGTTTAGGTTGGTCTCTCCCTGAGACAGTTACTCTAGAAGTGATCGCCTTCCCCATTCTATCCCTCGGATCCTGTATTTCTCCCAGTGCAGTGGCCGGGCCACCGGCGGCAGAGACCACGTGGCACTGAGTGGCATGCGTGCCTCCCGTCTCTAGGACCTGAGAGTCTAAGAAACTTTTTCTGAGCCTCTCCTCTGTGCTGTACCTGACGGGCCATCTCATACAAGCATACAAACAGGTCTCCAGAGACAGAAGGGCCTCCAGGCCACCTCTCAGCTCTCGCCTGCGTCTTGCTTTCTGGAGATTTAGACAAGGCTGGGTCACGCTGCAGAACAAACAGCCCAGATCTTAGAGGCTCCTAACATGAAGCTATTTGTCACACACAGCACATATTCTTCACAGCTCCTAACTCCAGGGCCCAGGGTGCTTTGTAGCCACCATCTATCTCAGAGGCTACCAGTAGCCTCTGCCGTGGAAGAGGGTCTTCACTTGGCAACCAAAGGCTCCAGGCTGAGGGACAAATGTCACTTCTCATACTTCCTTGGCCAGGACTAGTCACATGACCCCAACCCAATCACAAGGGTGCAGAGATATGCCATGCCACCACATGCCTGAGGGCAGAGCTTGGGAAATAATATGGAGAATGACACTGAGGATGACCTCAGACCTCTGATCAGGGTCTGCCAGGGTGTGTGATCACCTGTGCAGGGGCGGGCGGGGGGAGCAGCTGTGTCTGCAGCGGAGCCTGCTGGGACCCACCTGGGATGAGAGTGCTAAGAAGAAACCACGGCTGGCATTCCAGAGCCTGGGGCTGTGGTGCCCGCCAGTCCTCCCCACCAAGCTGCCAGCAGCCTAGTCTCGGCTGCTGTGAAATCGGGACAGTGCTTCCTGACCTGAGGGACTTCAGTGAGATTCACTGAAATAGGTGAGGAGCAAGAGAAACGTGCCTTTACCCTCCAAGCAGCCTTCCGTAGAAGGCAACATTTTTGGTGGAAAGCATGTGCCCTGCTGAGCCCGTTGATGAATTCGGTTGGACACATCCGAAAGCAGAAGCTTGGCGAAGAGGGGCTCGGAGGACTCAGGCTGCAGGGGGCTCTCCCAAGGCTGTGTGCTGACTGAGGCACAGTACATTCCTACGACGCCTTTGGGGGTGCCCTTATTTGAGATGGCTCTGAGAGAGTTGATGGAGAATCTGGGATCATCCAAACCCCCCACACCTGTCCCCATCAAAACTGGAAAGAGATCAACTGTTTTGTGCAACAGAAGGTTTGGGGGTTCCTGCAGCAGCCCACAGACTAGGGAGCAAAGAAGAGGGAAGCGGGAAGGAAGGCAGCGTGATGGGGAGAGGCCAGCAGTCAGTAATCTCCAGGGAAGGTTATTCTGAGAACAGGGTTAGCTCTGCAGCTGCGATGTGAGGTGTAAGCCTCAGTTCCTTCTCCCGAGATCTTGAGTAAAGTCCTCTATGGGCAGGAGGTTGGCTCCTGCACCGTGGGCACACTGCCCTGTGCGTCCATGGCATGCTAGAGCCAGCCTGTGGGCAGGGGATGGGGATGGGGAGAAAGCACACCCAATGCCTGGCCTGGTCTTGCCCAGCACAGGAAGACATGCTGCTAAGGCTCACATTTACTCTCCGGAAGCCTCCCATAGCCTGGCCAGTTGGGTGGCACAGTTCCTCTTCTGAACAGAGAAATGGGGGAGAGGGCGACAGAAAACCGCAGAAACATCTGGAGATCAGGAGTCGTCTCATGAATCTCCCGGGCATTCCATTTTGCGGATAAAACAAACAGCCCTGGAGGGGTCAGCTTTGCCAGAGTAACCCAACCAGCCAGTGGGAAAACCAGGCGGAGGAGCCACACCTGCTCCCTAAGCCAGGAGCGGAAGGAGGTGGGGCCCAGAGGGGCAAGGCCTTGCACAAGGTCACACAGCACTTCTGTAGCAGAGCCAGGATGCAAGGACTCCAGACCCTGTCTCTCTGGCTGCCAGCCTGGGAAAGCTGCCCAACCCTTTCACCCGCTTTGTGCCTGGCGCTGGTGGAGGGGCGATTGCAGGGAGAGGCAGCTGATCTTCGGAAGATCCGTTCAGGCCCAGACACTAGCAGCGGTTCTCAACCTGTGGGTCGAGACCCCTTTGGGGGTCGAACGACCCTTTCACAGGGGTTGTCTACATCCTGCATATCAGATATTTACGGTACAATTCATAACAGTAGCAACATTACAGCTAGGAAGTAGCAACGAAAATGACTTTATGGTTGGGGGCCACCACAACATGAGGAGCTGTATTAAAGGGTCTCGGCATTAGGAAGGTTGAGAGCCACTGCACTAGGCTGAACCAGCTGGGAGCTGCATTCTGAAAGCTGACCTGAGTGAGACCATACCTCTAAGGACAGAAGTGTTCACAGTGGGAAGCCTGGCATGGGGCTCAGCCTCCTGCATGTGTGGACTCATTGAACCCTTATGTGGTCCTGTGAGGTTTTCTCTTTTTCCAGAGAGGAAACTGAGGCCCCAGGACTCGCAGTCCATTGCTCACACATCACTTCTTCCCCGCTCCTGCCCCCTCCCCCCCCACCCCCCACCCCCCACCCCGTGGGCGCTGGAGGCGGGAGAGGCCTGGCTGAATGCCCATAAAGGAGGGGGAGGAGCAGCCACAGCCCGGGTGCTTTTCCATCCTGGGCTGGAGCTGCTCCTGCAGGATTCTTGGAGCAGCCAGAGCAGGAAGGCAGGAACAATGGGCAGCCGGCGGCAGAGGGGTGCTGGGTTCCGGAGCAGGGTGGAGCCGGCTGTAGGAGACTGTGGGAATGAGGCCCTGCACAGGAGACTGACAAGATTACCCGCTAAGGTTGTCTGAGCACTTACTGTGTGCCGATAACACCGTTGTAATCAACCCAGTTATTAATTAACAGAAAAGGAGCGAAGGGAAGGCTCAATAGTGCAGGCAAGCCCAGTAAGGTCTGATGACTAGGAAAGGAGATTACTTACTTGTCAGTCACACCTGGGAGCAGGTCATTGGCCAGAATAGGCATGGCCCCTGCAGGGGCATGACATCTGAGACACGTAAGAGTAAGTTCCTCCGACACGTGAGCTCCTAAAGTTTAGGTCAGACCTAAACCAAGGGAGTTCTGCTCCAGGGCCTCTTGCCTTGCAGGGCTCTCAGGCTCTGCATTTGCCCACATGCCCACAGCCATGTGGACCCGCACAGTAATGCACTGATGGACTGTGACCAGCCCACTCGGTGCCAGACTTAGCTCCACCATGGAACAGAAACTCTGCACACTGGCTCTGCTTCTAGCTCTGTTGCATCCCCAACTGCACCTCCTCCAGGCCTGGATTAAGGGAAATGGGACTTTTGAAACCGAGGTATATAAGTCCATGCTAATAAAAACCATTCATCTCATCGTGTGAGTCTTAGAAAAGTCTTTTTCTCACGGTATCAGAGAAACCCAACCCCCAGCACCCAGTGGGGAAAGGGATCCCCTTCACTTCCACCAATGGACACCCTACTTCCACCGATAACACCAGGACCTGAGTTAAACATCTTAGATGATTATCTCATGGAATCCTTGCCTTACACCTATGTTAGCCCTCTTTATAGGTGAGATCTGAGGTATGGCGAGTTTAAGTAAAATGCCCCAGATAAGTAGGAGGTAAAAGCAAGATCTGAATGTAAGCAATCTAGCTCCAGGTCCTATGCTCTTAACCACTGTAAATTTTACACACGTGTGTGTGCGCACACACACACTCTCTCATGCCGTATATACTTTCTCACAGTTTCCCTTTTCCACTTGTATCACTGACAGATTTCTTTGTCATAAATATTGTCCTTAGTTATCATCCTTGTTTAAAAGTCCCACCAGGCTGGAAGAATCTTGTCCATGTGTCACCAGAAAGGGCCTGGGCCCGGGCCCGGGGCAGGTCTGCCTAGGGCCGGCCAGTGGTGTATGGGTTCTTGACGTCATGCAAGAAAGATCTCACAATGTGAGTCCAGGCGATTTTGAGAGTACGTTTATTAAAGCTGAGGACAGTGAGGCAAAGGAAGGGCTTAGGAGAGAAGAAGCAACTCTTGTTGCACTTCATGCAACGCTTGGTGAAGTTGGCCCTGTGGCAAGCCATGCAGTACAAGTCCTCCCCATTGGGAAGAAGCTTCCAGTCCAATGACGTGCATGCAGTCTTGGTGCCAGATGGTCCCCTTGACTCCTTCCACAATCGGTTTGAAGCAGCCCTTGCACTGGGAAGTCGTCCCACATGGTGCATTTGTTGCACAGGGTCTTGTTCTTGGCCACAGAGGTCTCACTGGCCAATGGCTGAAGGCACCTTGCACAGTGGAAGCCGTGGCAGTTCTTATCATGCACCTCCTTGCAGTCGCACTGACGGGCTGGTGGCGTTCCACACAGGTGTTGGCACAACCTGTCAGAGCACTTCAGGCAGGAGTGGCGGCCATCCTTCTCCCCTACTTCTTCCTCTGCATCAGAGGCAGTCACACTTCTCAGCCATGTACCTGGAGACACCTCACACTCTGTGTGGGGAATGGAGTGTACGTATTCTGCAAGAGCTGGATAGAGTTGTCAACAGTGCTGCCTGGACTTGCTCGGTACCACAGCTGCCTGTGGCTGACTGAGCTCCCTAAACCCAGTGCCATGCTTCCTGTAATTTAAGTTGGTGATGACAAGAATGGCACCAAGGGGTGAGCTGGTGGGTGCTTAACCCCTTCAAATCTCCATCAAAAGCCTCTCCATTGCCCAAAAAAGATGCACCATCTAGATAAAATAAGGTGCTTATTATGTTAATGAAGCTTTAAGACCAGCCCCTCCCACCACCAAACTGCTGCAGCCAAGCTCCTTCCCACAGAGGACTTTCGGCGACAGCCAGCCAGCTTCGGCTTTGAACCACAAGATATGGAAACACTGTAGATAAGTCTGGAAGCATCAAACCTGGCAGGGTTGGGCTTAGGGGGCAGGGAGTTGCTGGCAGCCGTGGGAATGGAGCTGTTGGAAAGAAGGCAGAGCTGGGGGCGGAGAGATCAGGATCTGCTGATGTAGCCTTATCTCTCCCATCTAGCTATGCCTACCCTTATGCTTTTCAGGTTCAAGAGCCAATGAAATGCCTGTTCACTCAAGCCAGTTGGAAATGGATTTTCTCACAACCAAAAGAGTCTTGACTGTTTTGCTTGATTTTACGGCATCGTCAATTATAAGATTATTTTTATAATTTGTTTGTTTATTTATGTATTTTTTTATTTTTGATTAATCCTCACCTGAGCAAGAGTGAAAGGGAGAGGAAGACAGGAAGAAACATTGATGTGAGAGAGACACATAGATTGGTGGCAACACATCTCCATTGGTGATTTGATCAAGATTCTTCACATTTAGAGTCTAAACTTTCCTTGGTTGAATTTGGCAATTTTCACTTCTAATTGTATTGCCTGGCCAGTGCTAGCCTTCCATACACTCAATAACCTTTTATTTTCAAGTGGCATCATTTTAGAAACCATTTTATGCAATATTTGAGATCTGGTAAAATTCCATCCAGACAACTGGAAAGCAGACAATGACTGAGTCACCCTCCGCCTACTGGCTGGCATGTTCCTTCCGCATCAATGGTGGGGCACATCCTGATTCCAGAAACCTTAAGATGTGTGTGGGGCCAGTGCATCAGAACGAGTTATGATCATAGTTACCTTTTCCTGTGCGTCAGGCATTGAGCTAAACAGAGGTATGGGGTGGGGCAAGTGACATCATCACTCTAGTTCTCAATTGTCATATCTATAAATGGCAGTAATAGCTTCATAGAGTGGTTGGGAAGATTTAAAAAGAACTTTTAGAAGAGTGTTGGCATATAGCAATCATCCAATAAATATCAGGTATTAGTATTTTAATTATTACAACTACCCTTTGGGTCAATATGATGACCCTACTTTATGGTTTGGACACTAAACTTAAGGAAAAGAAGTGGTATGTCCAAGGTCACTCATCTGGGAAGGAAGTGGTGGATCTGAGACTCCAAGCAGGTTTATGTTTGTTTGTTTTTATGTTTTTACTAGGGGCCCGGTGCACAAAAATTTGTGCACT